>NDGN011253468.1:0-15678 GCA_002564285.1 Tympanoctomys barrerae | reverse complement strand
GGGCCGGGGAGATGGCTCAGTGGAATAAGTGCTTGCCTGGCAAGCGCAAGGACCTGAGTTCAAACCCTGGTACCACCAAAAAAAAAAAAAAAAGAATCTTTCAGATCTGGGTCACAATCCCCCAGTTCCTCATCCTAAGGAGTGGTGAGGGCCCCAAAGCCTTAGCCCTGTGAGGTGAACTTCCCAGCACGTGAAAGGGACCTTTCTGCAATCCACACACTCTCAGTGGTGGACACACAGGACTACCCTCCGAAGCCATAAAGCAGCGCTCACTGTGCGCCTACCGATGTGCCTCTGAGAAGGGCTTACTTGGGCATTCTTAGTTTTACTCTTCAACCCTGGCACACCTATGGTAATAGCTAGGATTTATTTTTGCTGCTATGCAGACATCCAGGTTGTCTAGACGAAGTGGTGCAAAAGGCGATGCTCAGACTGCACTAAGCCTGCAGTGGGTCACCAGAACCAGCCAGGGCACGCACGATGCATGGAACACCCTCCCCCCAGCTCTGACACCACAGGAGCAGGGTGACTGCAGCTGGCAGAAGTGGTATGTTCTCACCCCACTCCTGGTATCAAACTTACCCTAGTTAGTGGGAGTGGAGTGCCAGCTTTGAGGATCTGGACACTACTGAGAAGCACCAATAGCTAGCTGTCTGGCAGGTGGCGTGGTTGTCGTCCTAGCATATGCCAGTACGTGGCCGTACAGGGAATTATATAGACATTATATATAAACCTATATTTATACAAATGACCAATTGCAAATAATACTTCTAGAGGGATTTCTTTCAAAAACAGAGAACTAGAGGTAAAGCCAGCACAGATGCACAGGGAGAAGCTTCTGGGTGCTGCAGGACGTGGCCAGGAAGGGGGCAGAGAAGTCTTTGTGATAGTGTTTCTAGAATGGGACAAAACCAGCCTGGCCTAGTGCGGAGACCCTGATAGAGCGGCAGGCCAGGCAGTGGTGGAGGCAGCTGGTGGCTGCACACTGCAGCCCTGGGAAGCAGGGTTAGGCCCAGGGGAGGCCAACTGCTCAGTGTGGCCTGGAAGGGCAGCTCGCATTCGGCAGCTGCTAGCGCGTCAGGGCAGGGTGCTGCCAGTGGCCACCTGCCACAACCCCTTTGGAGCTGAAGGCTTCAAGGATGATTTCTTTCTTTTCTTTGTTTTTTTACTTCTAAATGACTTAATGGCTTACTAAGCTTAAGATGAGTAGGAAGGACAAAGAAGAAAAGGTGTAATTATTTTTTTCCAGGTAACAACAATCAATGTTGTTTTGATGTGGCATTTCAGTTCTGTTTTACCACGGGTCAGGTTCTCAGCAAATTCATGAGTTACTCCTGGCCCCTCGGTAGTATGTGGTGGGACAGAGACTCCAAACACTGTCTTTCTCTGTTATTGGAATGGCATTATGTTCTTTGTTCAGTGGGTCTGTTTACTTAGTTTTTTTTTGAGACGGGGTCTTACTACAAGTAGTCCAGGCTGGCCTGGAACTCAGCAATCCCCCTGCCTCATCTCCTGAGTCCTGGGACTACAGGCACGAGCTGCTATCCCTGCAGTAGTGCACATGTGTACATTCAATCATTTTTTCACAGCAATGTCCTGCAAGCAGGACATGATCAATAAACAATTGCTGGGGGGCGGCATGGACAACTGGGTGGCACAAACACGTTCCCTGTGCCCCGCTGCAAGGAGACAGGAGGAGAGCAGGGCACACTATTCGAGGATGGTCACTGTCATGGACTGCACTGTGGACCCCAGCAATGGTGACTCCGACAGGCGGCATTGGACAGCACCTCCAATCAATAAGGTCCAGTGCTGCTTGTTTAGAACAGGCGAACATTCTGTGTCTGGTGTCTTGCAAGTAATAAGACACGATGGGCTGGTGGGTCTTCAGGCTTGTTGTTGCCTAGTTATGTATCTTTAAAAATAGTACTAATATAGCCAGGGTGCTGCTGTGGGCCTCCACACCGCGACACAGTTGTGTGAGGCTTGCAGCAGTTTTGTGTTGAGGATGGATGGCTGGGCCCTGGGAGAGGGGGCTCATCCATCAGCCTGAGTCTTGGTGTTGTTATGGAACATTAATGAGGTTGGGCTCAATTTAAAGCCCGTCCAGGCATTATGGATTGGAAACATTCAGTTTCACAGGAGCTGGGAATTTCTGAGACATAATCCTAGGTCTTTTGCTAATGAGTACTGTGATTCAAGGATGATCATTTAACTTATGTGTTTCGCTTTCCTGGCCTGAAAATGGGGCTATTACTGACCTACCTGACCCAGCATCCGGAGGATTAATGAGTTAATGCTTGGCAGAGGACTCCATGCTCCCTGCATGAGGCTCTCTGTGTGTCAGCAGCTCTGTTTGTTCCCATGCAGTAGTTGGGAAACACTGGGTGAAAGAGTCCTTCTCACACTTAACGTTACCTATGTTACCCATGTCTTAAATCTAAAGTGAACTGGGCCCACCGAGAGGGCGCCTGGCGTGGCAGGAGGCTTCGGGGCCTTCCTGGCAGCACCACCCGGTTCCCACAGCAGACAGAAGCTCAAGTGCACACGAGCGTCCCCCCGGACCCCGGCCACCAGAAGTCACCCCAGCACCAGCACTGCGACACCTACATGCAATGATGTTCCCGTATCTGTTCTTCATTCTGTTCTCATCTTTCTTAGCGGAGTCCCATGGCGCGGACTGTCCTTCAAAGAAGCTCTGGAAGGAGAGAAGTGACACTAAGCATTCCGATTTGGTGGGGGACACAGAGCGATCCTACTCGGAGGGCTCCTTTGGGAAGGCGGAACAGGTCAGACAGGAAAGACCCAGGGGCATGTAAGTTGCACTTGGGCACCTGGAGGGACTGCACGCAGCTTTTCCCTGACCTCCCCTTATTGATAGCTGGTCATAACTCAGTAACAAGTCCCATGGTCCAGCCTGTCCCGCTTGAATATTTAGTATAGAAAAATGAACACTTTTTTCATTAGATTACCACTTTTCAATATTCTTGCAAGACATACGGAGATAAATTGTCTTTCCCTTAGTTGATAACTCACGGATGGTTTATTTTTGGTTAAAATGGTGAACCTGAGTAAGCTAGACCTTATGATTCCAAGGCTAAAATCCTGAAATATATACCACCGGAGATATATATATATATATATATATATATATTTTTTTTTTTTTTTCAGAACTAGGGATTGCATTCAGGTATTTTTTTGTATTTAGCACAGGATCTATAGGGTCTCACCACTAAATTGAACTCGCGGTGATCCTCCTGTTTTCAGCCTCCCAAGCCCTGGGATTACAGGTTCATGCTACCACACCCAGGCTCAATCGCCATCTCAGAGCACCCTGGAGGCAGGGCTAGCACAGTACACCGGGGATCGAACCCCAGCTACTGCACTCTGCCTAACCAGGTGCCTTAGTCCACTGAGCTATCAGGCTGGCCCTAGGGACTTTAATCTTTATATTACTAGATATGTATTTTTTCATATTCAAATTACTATAATCCCGGTTCTGCATGCCCCACCAGCTCCATCCCTGAGGCACGCTGAGCCAGTGCCTAAGTCTGGGCGTGGTGACGCACACCTGTGATCCCAGTGATGGGGAGGCTAAAAACAGGAGGATCACTACGAGTCTGGGCTGCGCAGTGAGACTCTGTACCAAATACATACAATGAAAACAAAGCAAATTACTATAATAAGAATGTCCTTTGCTATCAGTGGACAAGTGAAAAACTTCTGGACTTTTATTTCCACTTTAGTCCGCAGGCCATTCTTCCTTTGCGGGAGTGCTTACGGGAAATGGGAAGACAACAGGAAAGATTTAGTAAAATTGATGTCTTGTCTTTAGAGCCTGCTGGCAGCGTCATGATCAGCTGCTGACTGAATAAGTGCACTGTTTGGGCGCCATTTGTTTAGGTTTTGATCACAAAACAGAGCTTTGCTTGTCCAGCTGTGTGCAGAGGGCCACAGGACGGGAGAGGCTGCCTGTGCCCGCGCACTTGGTGCTGTAATCATGAAGCACCTGGCTCGGGCTGGTCACTAGGCAGAATAGTCTGTCTGGCTCATGGCCTTGGAGGCCGAAAGCCCAAGGCCAGGGACCGTGTGTCGAGAGCTGGTAAAGTCTGGCCAGATGGCCATGTGGCCAGGGGCCCCTTCTGCCATGCTCAGTAACATCCGTGCCTTTGCACCCCTACCAGGTGGGATGCTGCTACACCCAGCTGGGCTCCCAGGGCACAGCTGCAGCCCAGTTCCGCCACCCCCTTGGGCTCCAGGTGGTCCCCAGCACATCACATCCTGCCACCAAAGAGTGGCGCCAATGCTGCTTTATGACGCACAGGGCAGAGGGGCACTTAGAGCTGAGTTTTAGATCGCGCCTCGTCATGAGATGTCTCTTCATCATGATCAGAGTTCTCCTATCACATTTGTCATTGTGGAAAAACACAGGGCAGGCAGGTGCCGACAGGCGGCCGAGCCACACCGCACAGTGCTGATTTGAAGGTGACGTGCCGCAGGCCACAGGGCAAATGCCAACATTTTCAGAGTATTGATTAGCTAAGCCTACACTTGCAATCAAAATCACTAGTTAATTCTATGTAGGCCATTAAATAATCAGGAGATTTATAACTATGTAACATGTAATAAGCCACAAAACTTTCCCTTCTATTCTGCTCCATAATATGCATTTAAAAATAGTTCCAGGGATGTAAAAGTCAGGTACTTTTGTTCTGAATAGGGTCTTTGTTACTCCATGAATGACAATTATTTTACAGTTGAGTAATAACTATTATTTGACTTTCAACAATGTAATTCGACTTCGAGTTTGTCATGATTTAATTACCAATTTCAGTTCCCTCTGCCTTTTTTACCCATCTCAAAAGTTCTCAGATTTGCTTTTCTTTTTGGTAGGAAGATAGAAGGTAACTGACTCTGAAGGAGACTTTGGAGTCTTGCAGTAAATCCAGTGCCTCTGTTCATGGGGAAAATGCTTCAGGTCACCTGAACTCCTTCTGACTCCTGATAGAGGAACTGGGGTTCCCTTGTAGGGTCACTGCTCACACCACAGTGGTGATTAGGGTTACCACAGGACTTCCCCAGGACTTACATTTACACATAGTTCTTGTAATTTCATTGTTGCCCTTTGTCTAGTGACTAAGAAGCAGACATGGGCCAACAATTACACTCCATATGGGCACTACTGTTTCCAGAATGTTCTTTCCAGCACAGGGTCACACACTGTCCCTCTCCAAGTGTGGGATGTGGTGGGCATCAGATGTAGTAGACTTGAACCCATCCTGGGAACCTATTCTGAGGGTCACAGGTGGGCGCAGAGGGAGACCTACTGCTCTATGGCAGTAGGGCATGGGCTGGAGAAGGGTTGGCAGGTTGTGACTTCTACCCACTGCTCCTGCCCCACTGTCCTGCTCCAGCAGTGAATTCCAAGGGAGAGTCAGAGCCTACCAAAATCCAGTCAGCCAACAGCTGCCTTCCATACCTACCCAAAATTCCTTGTTTCTCACTGAAGATTTGCAAGAAAGCGTCAAAGACATGAAGTGAAATCCTGGTCACCCTGCTTATGAAGCAGGAATTCTCCTTACTTTATGTTAACATGTGCTAGCTGCAGGCAAGCAGCAAGAGAAGGTGGCCACTGGCTGTGAGCCTCCCAAATTCCTATCGAGGAAGTATGTAAATCAGTGTCAATGGAAAGGTATTAAAAAAAGTGAAGAGATGCTCTGAGAAAAAGATCAGGCGAGAGCACACTCCATGGATGAAGCTGTCTCCTGACTCCTGAAGATGCGGTAACGTTGGTTTGCGTTTTCTGGCCTGGCTGTGCTGCCCATTCTGCAGCCATGTTCCCCTGACTACATCTGCATCACTGAGACCACGTGCTGCAGCCGGGGCTAGGACAATCAGTGACATGACTACGGGGATCAGGAGAGGGAGGCAAGGGCATCTGGACCGGACGTGCCGGCTTTTGATTTCTTCTGCTGCGGATATTAACAAAATTATAGGATAGACCTGGATGTCAATGTCATGGCTTTCTGCTAGTATAAACTTTCAAAATAACTGAAAAAAGATTTAGACTCTAGACCCCTTCCTATGTCTATAGTAGAACAAAAGTCAACTATTTGAGTTTGTAGTTAGAAAAAAAAAAAGCTTTGTAGTTCTAGAGCCAGTAGAGTCTTGGAGACGCCATGACAGGGTGTATGGTTCTTTCAACGGGGGAGCCTTGGGCTGTGTTCTGGCTTGGAAATTCTCAGTGCAAGAACAGAACCTGGGCCATGCTGCTGCTGAATGCGCTGCGCATGTGCTCTCTGGCCAGGCCGGCACAGACGTCCGAGTGTGTGTGTGGGGGGCAGACACTCTTCTCGCTTCCCTCCTGAGAGGCAGAGGCTGCTAGCCTTCCTTGTCAACCTACTTCTTGCTGTGGGGTTTTCCTTTTGCAGACCATGTAATCAATAGTACTCACTACTGAGCCTACCAATCAGTGAAATCCGCCTGCAGAAAATCAAGCCCTGAGGTTATCTGTAATTCTGCTATTTAGTAATTTTATGAAGTCCTTTTAAATATACTTTTATCTTTGAAATATCTTTTAATAAATTAAACAAAATCAAAGCAGATTTTCCAAGAGTTTCTCCAGTCTATTTCCCTTTGGGCAAGAACAAAATGTTCTTTAGTCATCTTTTCTATCTTAAAGAGGTCAAAAGTTATGCATGCTTCCTTACAAGTACATAAATCAAATTAGTAAATGCTTTGATTAGAATTCTGTGAACTAATATTATTGGGAAGAAAGTATTCACCACTTGGTAATCTATATTCCACCCAGAGAAGAATGGCTGCTACCAAAGCTGTTGAGAGGCCTTTGCTGCCTCCCTCCAGTCCTGAGGCAGAAACAGCTCTGCTCCCGGAGGAAGTCGGCTTTTGTGGCAGAGACGGGCCACTGTGGGCAGATCGTGCCCTCTGCTGCCCTCTGCTCCTTCAACCTGTGACATCCAAGTTTAAGTGCACCCTCCGATTCTTCCTCTGCTGCTGTCCTCATTGCTTCTGTCCAAGCAGGTTCACTAAAATCAAATTCAGCCAAAGAGCAGATGATTTGGGAAAAACACCACCTACTGATACAGCACAGAGGCAAAGCCAAAACCATCGCTGGGCGGTGGAGGGCCCTGCGTCCCAGAAGCAGCAATTTAAGGACAAGCCTGGGGGACGGATGACGCAGGCCCACAGTCCCAGCATACTTTTTACGAGGGGATCTTTGAATACAATGTGCACATTTAGGCAATATTTAGTGTTTAGGGCAGATTTTTAATATGCAGGTACAATTTAATGCCTCAACGATGGACTTTTTATTATGAAAAAACACTTTATGTATTTTGGGGATTTAAGTTAATGGTCTCATTGCACCTTCTGTTAGGATTTTCATAAATATACTTATGCTTTTATTCTACTTAAAATGTAATTAAAGTGTTTCCTGAAACTACCCAGCTCATATATACTGAGAAAAGGCAGCAGGCCTGGGAACCACTCTGAAAGAGTAATAAGTCTCTGAAACAATAAAAATGAAACCAGGCGAACTCCAGCGAATACCAATGACTTCCCTGCTTTAGGATGCCGCATTCTCTGTGGGGACAGAGCAGAAGGAAACTGAGCATCCTGCACACTGTCATTTTTTTTCTGAATAGGAAACGTGTTTTTGTGATTCAATAACCTCCTCCCGCACCCCTCATGCCACCGTCATTTTCCACAGCGTATAATTACACATCTCAGTTGCCCACCACAAGAGAACGGTGCTCTGAAATGATGCAGTCTGTTAAAAATGCCAGAAAACTGAAAAAAAAAAGGCCACAGCTCCCAGATATTAAGAGAGAAGAAAAAGGAAAAAAAAAATCCTATTCCACAGAAAAGCTGCCAGAAAGAGGGATGCGGGTCGAGGCTCCACGTAATGTGCAGTGTTTTAAGGCAGTGCAGGGTCAAATGTTTTAGAAGCTTCTAAAATCGAATTTTTCCTCCCTTTGTCTTATGAATAAAATTGTGCACGTAAAATGACTAAAACCATCACCCTGAAATAGGGAAGATGAGCTCACTGGGGCATACAGGCACTCTGAACTTTGTCGTTTCTGCTCATACTTTTGTGCGTCCAACTGATGCATTTTATTAGGTGCATATAAACTATTGCTCCAGCACTAAAACACCTGAAGACACCTGGGCTAGCCTGCTGGCCACAAAGTGCAGTACGGACGGGAGAGCGGCCCCCGAGTCCAGCCTCATGCCACCAGAGTGCTCGCCACTCACTGGCATTTTCCAAGGCCCTGGACAAAGGCCACCAAAGGGAAAATGTGACACTTCTGGGCCAAAAGAGGTGGGACTGAGGGAAACAAGGATCCAGACACATGAACTGTGCTATTCCTAAATAAACTGTGGTCTCCATGTGCACCCTCATGGGTTCTCTCAAAGTGGCTAATTTTTTGGCATTTGAAATAGCCGGTTCTTGTCAACTTCTTCCCAGCTGAAGTCCTGCAGCTTTTTCGTCCTGCAGGACCTAGTAGAGTGACAGTCTCAGCAATCCTCGTCCTGTGACAGGCTTTCTTCACTTCACTCTGGTCTCTTCTGACACAGAACAGAGGTTTATAGCTTTAAAACGTCTGTGGTGTTAGGGGCTTAGAACAGATTTTTTCTTCTCTGCAATAGTGTCTGAAAGAAGCACATTATAAGCGACTTCAGAAAGCTGCCAGCTTTCTGTTGTGGTGATATGCTGATGGTAGTTTTGGGAGTCTACCAGCTGAGGTCCTTGCCCCTGTACCCTTGTTCTGGCAAGTGGACCAGGGCCTTGTGCACACGGGGCGACTGCTCCACCACTGAGTGCACTCTGGCCCAGATGGGCATTCTTAATTATGCTTCATGGAGAAGGAAATTCAGGATCAAGGGTGTTAATTGGCTTCTCTAAAGGCCTGCAGAGGGTCAGCAGAAGAGCACGGCCTCCCAGAGCACAGACCATGAGGCTGCCTGAGCCAAGAATGTGTGACCTCCTGCCTGCTGCCCTAGACCTTGCCCACGCACCGTGAGGTCACCCTGGCTTTGGTCCCGAGGCACCGAACATTGCGGGTTACTACTATTTAAGAAGAAGAGGTAGAGGACAGAGAGCCCTGCCCAGCAGTGTGCAGCATCCCTCCTGGAGGGCGTGCGAGGATTTGTGAGGGCTGGGTGGTGGGCAGCTCATTCTACTTCTTGTTCTTCCTCTTTACATTGGGTCACCTTCAGAACCCCTACAGTGGTCGGCTCCTGCTAGAGGTAATACTGCTCAAGTGGTTAGAAAAGCTGGAAAATCACTGGAGAAATGGTGAGGGAGAGACAGAGAGAGACAGAGACCGACTCTTCTGATGGGTGACAAGGATGAAGCAGTAGAGGCAGTAACTGCAGAGCAATCACAGCCACTAAGCACGTGGCGGATGAGGCCAACAACACCCTATGGGGTTACACAGACCCAGTTCAAAGGGGCTGCTTTGTACAGGACTGGGAGCACCAATGTCAAGAGCGGTGGTGTCTGGCTGCAGGCGTCTCTCCTTTCTAGGCGCCAGTCCTCTCCTCTGTTCTCCAGGAGGCTGAGCAGGATGTTCCAGACTCTGGGCAGTGCCAAGCTCCCTGTGGCTGGGAGCCCACCTTGTGGCTAGGCCTCTCTCTTCCTCTGCAGGGATGGGTTCTCAGCCTGGAGTTCCAGGGCATCCTGGGCTCCCTGCACTTGCTCCTGCGGGAGTCTTGGAGCTCAGTGCTGCTGCTCCCAGGAGGATGGGTGCAGCGAGGCTGGATGTCAGGGGCTCACAGAGGTGCTCAAAGCCAGCGGTCTTGGTCTGTATTCTGCTGGGCCCCTCCTGTCTGCTGAGGATGGTGCATATTCATGAGATCAAGCCAACTTTTGAAGATTCTAGACTATAGACCTGTCTGTCCTCTGTGCTGCCCTGGGAACCCCAAGGCAGCTGCAGTCACTGCTTGGGGTGTCATCAAAGAGATGTCCAAGAGCAACATGTCACAGAGCAGCCAGTGAAGGGCTGCTTTGCCTCACAGGCAGTGAGGTCTGATTCCACTGCTGTCATTTCTGCATCACACTGTGTGCTCTGCCACCAGGAGCACCACTCAAGTCAGAGAAAGACTTCGCCTCCCGCCCTGCGGACGCGGCGCAGCTGCTGGGCAGCAGCACGGCTGGAGAGCTACAGTTTCCTCCCCTGTACACATGGCTCTAACTTGAGGCGCCCAGATGGGGACTGATTGTCAGAGATGAGCCAGATAGGTTCCTCGAAGAGAGCTCCAAACACGGGACAGAAGTGGCTGCTCTGCTGCGAGCCACAGGCAGCCGGAAGAGGCGCGCCCTGGCTTGTCTCCCACACAGCCTGCGGTGGAGCCCTTCTCACCTGGCCCCGTGCTGCCTGGGCCTACGCGCTGTTTGCAGTGTGCTCCTGAAAGCACCAGGGCACCCGTCACGCTTCAGTCTGAAGACCTAGCTGTGCCCCGTGCTGGCACACGGCCACCAGAGGACACGAGACTCAGCCTGTGCAGTGGACCCTTGAGGAGTAAGCCAAGGCTGCGAGGAGAGGATCAGTCTGAATATTCAAGCGCGGGCTGACAGCAGGACCGTCGCGGACTGTCATTTCTGTTCTTGTGCCCTGATCTTCCCCACAGGCCTCCTCCTCAGTGGCTCTGACCTTTTCCTTGCCTCCTCTTTACTGTTTTTGGAGGCAGGGAGAGCTTTTGTTTTTGTGCTAGGAGTCAAGCCCTGGGTCTTCCAGTTTTCACCTCAGAAATCTGAGCACAGAGCCCCCCGGAGGGTGACTGAAAGCAAAGGATCCTTTTTTAGAGATGACAGGCTTGGGTAGGAAGAAGTGTAGCAGAAAATGAAGATTTTAATATGTGATTTGTGACTTTCTTTTTGACACGTATTAATTTATAAAATCTTTCAGCATAATTCCCAGACTTTTCTGGTAAGACTCAAGAGAGGAGATCAAACATTAAGTTTTACAATGGAGAATTATTTTTAAAGCCTAGAAAACAAGGCTAGAAGTGCCTTTTCATAGCATTTAGTGAAAGATGATTATAACTGAGCTTATTCTGTCAGGAAGTCCACCTTTTGTTCAGGTGCCAAGAGTTAAACTCAGGGTTTCACACACGCTCGGCCAACGCTCTCCTCCATTCCCACCTGAGTGCCTGCTCTTCAAAGCAAACATTTTCCCTCAAAAGTACAATGGACGCTCTTCCTGGAGGCATCGAGGCTCTTCTTCCTTGATTGGTTTTTAGCTGAAAGTCCTTTCTTTTGAGGACGGTGGATACTGTCACTTCAGCATTTCAGGGACCAGCGGATCTTGATCCAGCCTGCAGTGTGACTCTGAGCACGTCCAAGCCAGGAGCCCACGGCTGGCACACGGCCTGGTCCTGTGAGGGCCACTGGTCCACTGAGACAGAGGGAAGGAGCCGCAGCCTGCTCGCAGAGCCTGAGCCAAGCAGCTCGGCTCTCCAGCCCAAAGCAGCATCTCGCTGTGACTGCATGTGCGGTGCCGCAGGTCATCCACCTGCAGCAGCTCCTCTTAGCTATGCTCTGGGCCAGGAGCGCAGGTAGCTGAAGAGAGAGAGAGAGGAAGGAAGAAAGAACTCCTGGAGGTAAGTGACAAGGGCAGAGGACTCCTGGCACAGTGTGCTCACATTCCGGCACTGCTGTGTTGCTGCCACTCTTGCCTTGGTGGCTACCGCTCTCCTCTATTTCATGATGTGAACTTGTCTACTGTGATTCAGTGCATTCAGTTGAAAATGAGACTTGGTGTCACTACAGTCCCTGAAAGGTCAGGCTGACTGGCCTCAGGCCCATGGGGCAGGAAAAGCAGTGCAAAGAAAGCAAAACAGCAGCACGCACTTCTGACTGCGGCCTCTTCTCCTGGTGTCAGGACCTGGGCATGGGGAGGGCCTCCCTTGAGGCTCACCAGTGACTCCTCAGGGCTGCGGGAGTGGGGGAGAACCACTTGTCTCCCGTGGCCAGCACTGGCTGCTCCTGGGCGTGGACAGCCCACTCCACCAAGAACCCTGTCAGGAGCTGTGTGCCACCCATGGGGTAAACCGAGTCCCACCACCTCGGCTCAGGTCACCAGGGGTGCAGGTGGAGTGCGGGAACTGAGACCGGGAGACTGGGTTTCATTATACCAGCCCTGGATGATTGGTGATTATGTCCACAACTAAGGTGCCATGTTAGTTTTCTAATTTTCAAATTTTGATTTTCTGCAGCGCTGGGGATGGAACCCAGCCAGGGCTCTGCTCAGGCCAGGCGCCACCTGTCGGCACTGTGTCTCCAGGCCTGCTGCACAGTTTCTGTAATTAAACCATTTGACGTTTTCTGTATCAAAACCTGAATGCCGGAGGGGAGAACACGGGAGCTTGTGCACAGAGAGGCAGAGAATGGCTGCGTTATTCAGGGAAAATCGTGCACAAAGCTTGCACGGCCTTCCTGGAAGTACACAGAGCCCTGGGCCAGCCCCGCACCCTACCAGAGGGAGCCGGGCAAGGAGCGGAACCGCGTCTCCACAGATCAAGCCCAGCAAGGGGAGGAGCCGCTCCCTACTACTGGCCTGGACATACAGCCTCTGCCTGGGGCAGGAGTAGCACCTCCAGGGTTCGTGAATAAATGGAGGACAGTTACAAATAGAGAATCCTACATCATATGTGTATCTAAGTTTAATGTTTATCGGCCCCCTACATTTTTGGTAGTACCAGGGCTTGGAGCTAAGGCCTTCACACCGAGCTTTCCTTATGTTATCTATTTTAAATTTAAAAATTTAAAAATTATTTATTTTTAATTTTTATTTTGAGACAGGATCTTGCTAAGTTGCTAAGCTGCTCAGGCTGGCCCAAGGTTGCAGTCCTCCTGCCTCAGTCTCCCAAGATGCTGGGAGTACAGGTACACAGCACCATGCCCAATCTGAGACCTAGATCTTAAAAAGAATTATACATTCATATCTAGTTTTACATAAACTACCCTGTAGTGAGTAACCCTGGGCAGGCGCTGTTATGGGCTGCGCTATACTCGGGGCTTTTAAATCCCCCCAGGGCTCTGCAGTTTGCTTTCTTTTCTTTTAGAACTACAGTCTGCTGAAAGGATAACAATTAGTTTAAGTGAACAAAGGTCAGATGCTAAAAGGAAGTAGCCGAAAACTGTATTTTCAATCTGCTGACATTTTACAAAAAATGAACAGCTGGCTCTAATTCAAGAACTCAGATATTAGATTAAAACCATGGGGGCACATAGTTCAAAAATTTTTTTCCATTTAGTGCTACGAGGGTTGGGATTAAACTAAAGCTACAGGGCTTCATGCAATTAGGCAGGCTGCCTCAGAGCATTTAGAGAGGCAACGGGGCTCACGGTGGGTTGAAGCAAACTCAAGGGTCAGTTTCGCAACACAGACAGCAAGGACGTCAGCCTTGGAGCACCCGGATTCCCGCCTGCATCCTGAAACGGACTGCGCTTTCACACGGCACCTGGAAGGCTGCTGTTTGAGCGATGAAAATTCTTCACAGGGATCTGGATTTTTGCCAAGAGGTGACATAAGTGTGGGTGGGGGGACTGGCTCAAAGATATCGATTATACAAGAGTCTTTCTTCGTGTGATCACAATAAATGACTAATTCAGTGTTGCTAATAAGGACAACAGATAAAGTGAGGAACAGCACAGGAGAACGAGCTCTGTGCGCTTGCTACGCCCCCTGAACGCGTCGGGACGCGCTCCGCCCAGCGTGCTGCAGCGGAGATGGGCGGTGCTGGCGTGAATTCTGCATTCGGCTCCTCGCCACAGCAACGTGCGCTCGTGAAGATACCAGCACTACCTTACAATGAATTTTTAATTAATAACATTGTTATCAGTGAGGTAAGAAATCCTGTGAGTAGTTAAGCATATTGAAATAAATTTTAAAGTATAGCAAATAATACTTTTTAAAGAAGCTTCGTGTTACAATAACTGCAGAGTCACAGGACGCTGCAGAGCCAGCATGGAGAAAACTCGGCTTCCCCAGGGGTTGGCTACACCTTCAGAACAGCAGCCCCGCAGCCAAGCCAGGAAACGGAAACCCGCACAGTGCACGCATAGCTCTCTGCCGTGTACCCTCCAGGGTGGACCTGTGCAGCCACCACGCCAAGCAAATAAGGGTCCATCCCATCAGCTCCCAGCACGCTTCAGAGCCACCTCCCAGAGCTCGCCTGCCATTCGCTAGTCTCCTCTGTACTTCTTCTGTATCTGTGTGACATTTCCAGAATGGTTTATCTGTGGAACCATGAAGAACCGGCTCCCTCCTCTCAGCACAGTGCCCCGAGTTCTATGCACACCATGGCATGTCTCCGCTCATTCCTTTTCATGGCATAAGCATTAGTCAGTTTTCCACAACTGTAATGATATAACTGAATTAATCAACTTACAAAGAAAAGAGGTTTGTGTCTGGCTTGTGGCCTCGAGGTTTCTTTCCACTGCTGGGCAGCCTCATTTCTTTCAGGCCTGTGCGAGGTGGCACATTGCAGCAGAGGCATGTGTGACAGCAAACTGCTTATCTCACAGCCGACGGCAGAACGAGTCCCCTCTGAGGCCACGGCTCCAGGTAAAGTTGTCCCAGGTGCCTGTGGATTGGCGAGGATGTGGTTTTCACTTCCCTGGAGTCAGTGCCCAGGTGTGCTACCGAGGGAGCAGGTGGTACACCTGCCGCGGCTTCTGCAGAGCCACCGCCTGCTGCACATTTCCCACTTCTGCCAGCAGAGTGTGGACCGTGCAGTCGCTCTGCCTTTCGTCACCTGGGCCCTGGTGCCTTGCTCCACAAGCTGCAAACTCCGCCGGACGAGAACCGAATGTGAATCTCCCCATAAGGCGAGCACTGAACCTCACCCCTGAATTGGATTTGGTCCTCGTCCACTTCAGCTTGCGACCAGAATCACGGAAAGAATCAGGTTCGTAAATAGAGACACTGCTGTGCTGTCCCCAGTTGTCATCTGAGCTGCACTAATAGGCACGCAGGAGGCCTCGTGAGGCCTCACCGTGGGCTTTCCCAAGGCTAACGTTGGCTGTCTTCTCACGCAGCTCGGGCCATCCTGTAGCACTCTTGTGAGGTCTTCATGTCTGTTTTCTAATTGGACTTTTTAAAGTTAAGTTTTGAGACTTCTATTGTCCAGATACACATCCTTTGTCAGATATGAGGGCTGCAGTTTTTTCCAACATGCGGCTTCTTTTTCATCCATTTAATGGGCATTCACAGATCAAGAATTTTCAGCTTTGATGCAATACAGGTTTTGCTTGTCATCTTCTTCTTCTCCTTCTTCTTTTTCTTCAATGTATCTGTTATTTAATTAGGCTCTTAGTAAGAAATTCAGAACACTAATTTATGAAGATAAATTCCATTTTTCAGAGCAAAAATTGATCCCAGATAGAAAAGCTTTGATTTTTGCTAAACTCTGTGAGTCCACTGCTTCTGATCCAACTTGCGCTACTCTGACATCTGGTATCTCTTTCTCAGTGTCGAAGACCTCGCCCTCCTGGTTTCTGGGTTTCCACAGCTGCTTCTTCTTGAAGTAGGCATCAGTTATATATTCCAGAAAGGCTTTGCACAAGAGAAAGTACACAGCTGCTAAAACAAAGGTTGAGAGGAAAAAGGAGAAAGTTCTTGCTATGATCACAAAACCGGTCAGTGGGGA
>NDGN011253438.1:0-15212 GCA_002564285.1 Tympanoctomys barrerae | reverse complement strand
TAAAGCACCATCATCAGATATGCCCATTATCTTTATCCTAATAAACCACCATTTACAGAGTTAGAGGCTGAATCAAGAACTAAATAAGCTGCCTAAGTCCAGGAAGCCTGCAAGTGGCTGGGGCAAGAGTCCTGCCAGGATCTGTCTGCAAACATCTCCCCTCTGCCGTCCTCTGTGCTAAGACTGTCTGCACCCTGCCCAGCCCCAGGCCAGCTTTGTGTCCTAAGACAGGGAGCTCAAGGAGCAGCACATCATTCCGCT
This sequence comes from Tympanoctomys barrerae, assembly GCA_002564285.1. Taxonomy (NCBI): domain Eukaryota; kingdom Metazoa; phylum Chordata; class Mammalia; order Rodentia; family Octodontidae; genus Tympanoctomys; species Tympanoctomys barrerae. The sequence goes on along the minus strand of NDGN011253438.1, from coordinate 14,951 downwards.
GCCTGGTTTGGGGCAGGGAGCTGCATCTGTAGACCCAGGACTGCTTTAGGTAGAGCACTAGGTGCTTTTGCCATACTTAATTCATCTGTTGTGAACTCAGTCCTTGCTCACAATCACCACATAACACAAGGCGGACATTTGCATTCTTGTGTTAAGGATGATATACTGAGGCAAGATGGGGCTCAGTCAAATGTGAAGCTTTGATTTCAAAGCTATGGAGCCGGCCCCTGGCTACAGGAGACCATCCCTTTGGGAAAGTATGCGAAGTCAGTCGGGGGACCAGAAAGCTGTACTCACACAGGTGCCCGGATGGCACCGGCTGCAGCGTCAGGCAGGGCTTAACCCTGGGCCTCGATGTCCACATCTGTAACAGCCTGGGTTTTTACTAAGAGAGCCCCTGGACCCTCCGGCTCTGAGCCAATACTAAAAGGAATGGGCAGCTGTCCTGTCCCTCCTGGACCACTCTCTTGGCCCTGGGCTCTCCTGTGACTGCCAAGCCTCAGACAGGTACACTGTCCCCCACCTGAGTTAAAGTGAAAGCTGAGGGCCACCTAAGGAATGTGACAGTCATTTGCAGGGGAGGCATCTCTGGGAGTGTAGGGGCGGGACCAAGCCCAGGAACAAAGTCCAGGCAGCTCACCTCGGACACGAATGAGACGAGGTGTGCAGGGACAGACGGAGCTGTGCACAGACCAGAGAGGGGACGGGCCAGGGACAGTGGGACCAGAGCATCAGGGACAGTGACAGACGGGCCGGGAACCGTGCGAAAGGGACAGCGGGGCCACTTGGCGGGGACACTGGGGCCGCTGTCCGTCCCAGGCCGAGATGGAGCTGGAGGCTTCGAAAAGGGCCCCCGTGCGCAGCGACAGTAACCCACGCAGCGGCAGGTGGGCCCGGGACCCGGGGAAGGGCGGGTGGTAAGGTGCCTCCGCCGTGGCTCCTGGATTGGTCCACCTGGGAACAAGTCGAACCCAGCGGCGGTAGCCAGCCTCTGCTTAGCCTGAAGAGAAACCCCGCGGTCTCTGGCAGAGCGCACCCGCCCCCTTCCCTTGCTCCCTCCCCGCCTCTTCCTCCCCTCTCTTCCTCTCTCCTCCCTTCTCCTCCCCTCATTCCCTTCAAGGAGGTCGTTCTCCACCCGATCTGGTGTCTGCTGAGGCCTCAGCGCCCAGCCTGAAGCACCAGCTAGGAATGGGCAAGTCATAGCAGCGTGCCTCCTGGCCTGCGCTCCCGCCTCTGGTGTGGGAATCTCAGCTGCTGGGGCAGCTGGGCCAAGCCCGGTGTGTGGCTCCTCTCCACAGTGAGAAGAGTGAATAAAGGCTGTCTTTAGCTCAAATCATTATGGCTGTAACCTTACCGAGCTAAGGCCTGGTCACAGCAAGCAAGCTGATGCTTGTGCCAAGACGTTGTAATATTCTGTGAGCTCATTGGGACAGTGACACTGTTCTAACCTAAGTGTCATGGAAGTTCTCCACCGAAAATTTAGATTTGCCATGGAGAATTAGAAAAGCAGAGGGCTGGTATTATTTCCATTAGAAAAATGTGGTATTTATCAGCTGGCAACTGCTGCTGCGAATCCATGCAGAGGTGGCTATTTTTGTGTCCACCTGGCTGGACGTTGGTCAGGGTGAAGAATAGTATTCCCAAGAGGTGTGTCAGTGCCCAGGGGACACTGGGGCCGCTGTCCGTCCCAGGCAGAGATGGAGCTGGAGGCTGCTGAGACGGCACCCTCGCACAGCGACAGTAACCCACGCCGTGGTTACTGTCAATTTTGAGAAAGGCTCTCACTGAGTTGCCCAGGCAGGACTTGAACTTGTGATCCTCTTGCCTCGGCCCCCTTATTACCTTTCTGACCATATGTCTCACGTCCGTCCCAGGACGGCCTCGGGCGCTTAGGTTAGAGTCCCTGCGGGTGGAGTGGTCCACGGACAATCACGAAGAGTTAAGAACAGAGATGCTGAAATTAAATCTAAGGTTAAGTTTTATTAAAAGCAGGCCAAGGATTATACCTTCAAGGGAAACTAAGCTTACTTCTGCTCACAAGCACAGTGTGAGCTGCCAAGCTCAGGAGCAGGTGTGTGCCTGCTCCGCTCCCGAGCCGATGGCACATTCTTAGTGGTAGATGTTCCCCCAGTCACATAGTGAGAATTTAACATAACTTGAGAGTCATATGAGTAAAATGTGTCACTTATTGGGCAAAAGTGTTTACCTTAGACAAAAACCAAAACCAAAACAACCTCTGCTCTCATTACATTATTGTAGGGTGGATAGATGAAATAAATAAGTAGTAAGTAGCTAATTCTACCTAAGTCTGAAGCCTCCTTTAGAAAGTGATGGAAAAGCATGAACATACTCGTAGGAAATGAGGAGTACTAGGTAGGGGTCCGTGCCTTTAGAAGCAGGGTAGCTGGGACTGCTGAGCACTCCCCACACCCCATTCTGCTGGGCTGGACCCAGAGCTTAGCACACTTGTCAACACAGGCTGCAGCCCACCTGGGTCTTCTTCTTAAGGCAATATCTGAGAAAGTCTAAACAGAAGAGAGAGGAGCAGGAGGGGAGCCTGTCTGCTATGATCACCACACAAAGACCCTGAGAGGGGATGTGTTTGGTGTCCACACAGCGGCAGAGGCCAGGGTGCCTGGAAAGGAGCAAGCAGGAAGGGAGACATATGGTCAGAAAGGTAATAAGGGAGGCTGAGGCAAGAGGATCACAAGCTCAAGTCCTTAGTGAGACCCTCTCTCAAAATTGAAAAATAAAGGTTGGGGATGCATTTCAGTGATAGAGTGCCCCTGGGTTCAATTCCTAGTACAAAGAAAGAAGAAAGAAAGGTGAAGAGAAAGAAAGGAAAAAGAAAGAAAGAAAAAGAAGACATGTGGCACCGTAGCAGCCTGCAAGAGGACTTGGCACCTACTCTGGGAAAAGCAGGAGCCATTCTAGGGTTGAGAGCAGAGACGGACTGACCACCCCATGCCAACTCTGGCTGCTGGCTCAGGACAAGCTTGGTAGGCCTTCCCGGCAGTGAGAGATGAGCAGAGGCTGCCTCTGTGGATGGGCAGAAGTGGGGAGCAGGGGTTGAATGCTGAGTGAATTCCATACATAGCTCCCACATCCTTCAGGGGAACAGGGCTACTGTTAGCTTTGTGCTTCTAGAGAGAAGAACTGTGCCGGCCAGCAGACGTTGCTTTCCCTGTAGGATCTCTGCCAAGCACTGCCTTTCCTCATGCCTGGATGGCCTCTTAGCACCTTGGACAGTACCCTCCTCGCTGGCAAAGGCTGGCGTGTGTGTGGTGTTGTGGACACACACTACTCTATGCCTGAAAACGTTATACTTGAATATCGTAGCTACTTGGGTTTATGTTTGACTGTCAAACATTTTGTAACAGTTTTAAATTGATTTTATTTTTACAGCAACCAAGACAGGGAAGAAGTGAAGAAAGGAAATTTGATTGCACCACTAGCGTTGGTAAGCTGTGAAATGCAAAATGGGAATAATCTTAACTTCCATTCAAAGAGGACTTGATTCAGAAGCTGCAGTGGCAACAGACTTTCCTGATAGGCCTGTGCTGTCTGGGCTGGCTTGTCACAGATGATGGACACTCTCCAGAGGCAGGGCAGGCTAGCCGTGACTCAGCCAGAGCTGCCAAGGGCACAGGGAAGCTCAAAGAGAAAATGTTTTCACAGCATCTTGCAAACTCACCGTCTTGGAAGGTGCATCTTGGCACTACGCTCCCTATGTTTACCTTAAAATGGGCTTTTAGGTAAAGGTGGCTCTGGACCACAGAAACTTTCAAAACAGGAAATCCACGTTCACATTTGGCTTCCAAGAAAAACTGGTCATCTATGGGGTGGCTCCTGGGGATTTTAATTATGCTTGAGACCTCTTTCAGTGCTTTTCTTCTGGCTCAACGTGGCCCAGCATATTTTTGGAAGAAATCTAATCTTTTCATTTTTTAAAATTTTATTTTATTTTCAAACCAAATTGATAGGACAGTTTCAATAATTAACACATTGTTTACATTCTTCCTAGTGGTTAATTGCTGTTAATCTTTTCATCTTTAATATGTCTCAGAGAAGCAGCCCAAGAAAGTATTTCTGTACTTTAGATAAAGATGACGTGTTTTGAACTGACAGCCTTTATGGACAACAAAGAAGTAGAATTTGTGGCATATCAGCTGAAACTCAAGCTCAGTGGGAAAATGGAAGCAAAGATCCCCAAGCATTCACACATTACACACATGTCCCAGGTTACCACAGAGCTCTGTTCATTCTCTTCCTCCCTTCCTTCCATTTTCTGTATTTCTCTTTTTAAAAGTTTCAGTAAAGACAAACAATTCCAACCTTGTGCTTGGAGAATATATTGCCTGTGATATAAAATCTGGTCTTAATACACAGATTTTTAACTTGTCTTCCATAAAAAATGAAACTATGCATCATATAGTAGAAACATAGAAAGTTTCACTTTAATGTAAAAGCTTTAGGTTAAATTAAGTTTAAACTTAATATATATTCTTCTTCTGAGTAGATGGATACTCAGGATAAAACTGTTACATTATGAATACATTATTTTGTGAAAAACAGATTTAGATTTCCTTAGATCTTGCTAACCTAATTTTAAATTCAAGCTTAGAAACTTAAATTTAATTAATATGAAAAGCATTAAAATTTAATATAAAAGACATTAAAATTCCTCAGAGGCATGTAACGTCCCCTAAGAGGACACTACATGCTGATTCTGTGTTTCGAACTGTGGCTGACAGGCCACACACACTCCCTCCTTCCCTGTGAGCCATTTAAAATTAATCTTGGAGAAGTTAGTATCTTCGGCAGTAATTTTAGGAACGCTTCCCCATTTGTTCTTTTTTTAAACTTAAAAAAAATGTTAATAGTACAAATCTGCTGTACACGCGGCTTGTAGTCCTGCTGGAGACAGGTCGGTGCACACACCACACTTGTTTCTTCTTTTAACCCCTTTCCTCTCTCTTCTCCCTCCATTCTCCTCCGATTCCACTTCCCAAATCTCATTCTGGCTTACGATATTGATTTCAGCATAACCTGACCCCTTTCTTTGCTCCAAGCTGTCCCTTGCTGTGACCCGATGTCTCTTTTGCTGGCCTGTGTGTTTAGTGATGTCATTTAGCCCCCAGACCCAACTGAACTCCCAGAACTTGTTTAGGGCAGTTTGCGTATACACCAGACTCCCCCACAGGCTTCAGACCTCAGCCGCAGCGAGGCGTCAACCTAGTGTGGCCCAGCTCCCACCCCCAGAGGTCACTCCACCATCTGTCATGACTCAGAACCACATAACTGTCCCTTGTCCTGCAAAGAGGTGTCATTGCAGGGGAAATGAGCAAGTAAAAAGCTTGAGAAGAAAGGTAAGGCACAAGAGTAGAAAGAAAGCAAGAAAAATGAAAATACAAATGAAAGAAGATGTAGTCCAGCAGGCAGAAAGGGAGAAAAGAAAGATCCATAAAAAGTCAATCAAAACTACTGCTAAAGGGTGAAAATTAAAGATAAGAAAACAGAGACTACAAAGCCATTTGAAGTTTTGTAGCTTAGATCCATGGTTGGTGTTTGGGGTCTTCACCTTCCTGTGACACCTGGCCATGCTCTGTAGAGAGCACTGAGCCCAGCTGCCCTGGTGCAGACCCCAGGCCTCCTCAACCTCTCTTACACCCTCGCAGCACTTTGTGACATGCCCTGCAGGGACCCCACTGTGGGCTGTCACCTAAACCTACCACAGGGACCAGTTGCCTTGCTGTCCTCAGCCTACACATCCCTGCCCCCTTCAGTCTGCCATCCTCCAGACTGCCTCTAGCACCTTCTTCAGAGCAGGACCTCCTTGAAGCCCGCTGCAGAACACTGAAAAAGGCTTATTGTCCTCCACTGTTGAGCTGCTCTTAAAGCTAATTTAACCTCAAAACTCAGAGCATGTTTGCCTCCTATTTTTAATTCTCTCTCTGAAACAGTCTGAATGTTGCTTTAAAGGGTATGTGTGTGTGGGTGTGTAACTTAAGGTCTAGCCTTACTGCTCTTAATTCGTTACCTCAGGACCTCTGAGAGATCAGGCGATACTTCTTAGTTGAACCAAACCTTTATCTCTTCTGACTACATGCTGATCATTCACCAAAATCAGACACTGAATAAGCAGAATTAGATCAATGTCTTCACAGAGTACAAAATAAATAGAATCATGAAATCAATCTGTCAATGATTTAGATTACAATTGTACTCTAGTATATTCATTTGAAACTATTTTTTAAACTGATACAGGACCTCGCTATGCAGTTCAGACTCCTAGTGACCCTCCTGTCTCTGCCTCCTCAGCACTGGAATTACAGCATGTGCCACCACGCCCCGTTTGGTGGCTGACGTGGCATGTGGTACCAGGGATCGAAGCTGGGTCCCCACCCTCACTAGGCAGGCACTTAGACTGCCAAGCCACCTCCTCAGCTTCATTTGCAGCTGTTATTTGGTGCTGACTTTAAGTAACACCAGTTCTCCCTTTCAGTTCCGGTACTCTGACTGGCAGGACAAAGCATTCATGCTCCTGGGAACCATCATGGCCATTGCTCACGGATCAGGGCTTCCCCTCATGATGGTAGTGTTTGGGCAAATGACGGATAAATTTGTTAACACTGCTGGAAATTTCTCCTTTCCAGGTAATCATTTCCTTTTTTTTTTTTTACAAGCCATGAAATTTCTCTGAGTAAAAGGTTAGAAATTGATTTTAAATATTTATCAGATGCCTGTTAATGATTTAGACAACTGGAAGACTCTACTCAAAAGAAAGAAATTGCAAAATTATTAGAAAAATTGTCAAATGTTCATTTAGCTGTCAAGAACTACATGAGTGTCATTTGATTGTTAATATAGGAAAAGGAACATTACAGAAAGTTTTGCATGTAAACCAAATAGGGAAGCTACTCTACTCGAGGACAGTGAGAGCAGGGCAAGTGGCATCTCTTCTGTCCCATTCGTGATTACTGATGGGTTTCAAGACTTGTCAGTTATTATGACAGTATTTTTTAGCTGTGGACAGCTTGTAAATCTATTTTTCAGCTTTTTGGTCTCACCTTCCTTCAACTTTAAAAAATCCTAGCCATTTCTGTCTGCTTTTTTGATCCGTGAAATTGACTAGAACTGGATATAACATTCACGGTAGAGAAAATAGACTCAGTGTGAGGGTGATGTGCTTCGGAGCTCATCCAGAAGGCTCCAAATACGACAAAAGAATCCCTGGTGTCAGAGACCTACAAGAGGGGCCCTGGTGGCACCGCACAGCAGGGATCCAGTAGATGCTCTTATGTTCCTATTAGCCAAATTCCATGTAACAAGGACAATTTCTATGGTTTCTTCCAAGCCAGTGGCTCTGTTTCTCATGAGCCCTTGAGGTTGCTGGGCTAGGGAAGACTAAATGAAGCTTTGTCGAGCAGTTGGTAGAATTAAAGTAACATAATTAAAAGGCAGCTTTCTTAGCAAAGACAATTGAGAAAAATGTGCTCCATCTTTGCTCTGTTCTTGTTTGTTTTATGAGACAGGTTATCCTTCTTTACTCCACCCAGTCGTAAGCTCATGACCCTCCTGTCTACCTCTAGAAGGACCAGGATTATGAGACCACAGGTGTGTGCCACCATGCCCAGCTGTGTTTTATCATTTAGAAGAATTTCATAGGAGTTTTCGTTCAGTATTTGAGATTATATATTTAGTTGTTTTTGCAGGGTATAAATGTAGTTATCAAAGGGAATATGATTGTTTTATTAATAAAATAGAATATGTTTACATAAATATCAATGTCTTCTAGAAATACAGAAACAGTTACAGCAAGTTCCTAAAAAGCACAGTTTATTTGTTCCTAAGTACTATGGTCTCTAAGCAGAAAACTTTATCTTATGAATGGCCATCAGATTCCTTCATTGAGCTTACCCTGTGCTAGGTCCTGTGCTGAGTGTGGTGTGTACACAATTTCCGCTGACCCTTGTAAGAACAACTCTCAAAGGGCAGGTGGCCTTACTCCGGGGGTATGTAGAGAAAGGGACGCGTGCAGAGAGTAATCATTTTGTCCACTGTCACACTGCTGTGAGTGTGAGGCAGGTCCATGCCAGGCCTTTCTGACCTCCTGACCACGATCACAACCATGTACACTTCCCCAAGGATAAATAACTGTGTTTTCACTAGGACAATAAATAAGTTTTGGGGAGTTTTAAATAGATTGCTTATATTTGAGAAGTGACCAAACCCTACACAAAACACTGTGAATATGAAGTTGGAGTAGGACAGGCTCCTTTAAAACGTTTTTTAGGAAGTGGGAGAAGCAGTAATTTTCTATTTGTTTTCCTTTTACTCTGTATAATGGCTAGATCTGTTGCATTTTAATTATGTATAATACATATACAACATATATTTTGTATATAAAGATAGATTATATATCAGGACAATGCTCATAATGGAACACATCACTCAAAACTTGATCTCTACTCAGTTTTATCCATTAATGGATGGATAAAGAAAATGTGTTCTGTCTGGAATAAACAGACAGGAAATTCTGATACACACTATCACCTGAATGAAACTTTAAACATTGTGGCAAGTAAACTAAGCCAGTTTACAAAAAGGCAAACACTGTACGATTTCATTTTTATGAGATGTTTAGTCAAATTCATAGGGACAGATAGTAGAGTAGTGGTTACAGGGGGTTGGAGGAAAGGGACATGCGAAGCTCTTGTTTAATCGGCATAAAGTTTTAATTTTGCAAAATGAAAAGGCTTAGAAAATTGGTTGTACAATAGTTTGAGCATACTTATCACTACTGGGCAGCACACCTAAAATACTTATGTATTTTAATAGCAAATTTTAAAATTTGTAAGGGATTAAGACAGTGGGATTCACTTATCACAGATCAGTTCACTTTTGGACCTGTTTTCTTAATCCTATTTTGTTTTTGCTAACATCAGAGTCATCTACAGCTCACAATTTGGAGCAGCGTGTCTGTTTTCTCTTTGCTATTGTTATGCAATCAAACAGCTTTGAAGCTGGTCAAGGCAGTCCAGGATTGTGTGCTATGCCCAGGGCCAAATTCAAGGTCTCACTGGGGAATGGCATGAGTGAGTAACTGCTGAAAGGATTAATTTAGGAGAGTCGCCAACTTCATTTCAATAGCTCCCAAATTCTAAATACTTGGTTTAGGGCCTTTGGCCCTGGCATGTCATTATGCGTGTTGGCTGTCTTGGAGGCTTTCAAATGATAAGTCTCTCAGATTTTATGAATTTCTAATATCCACTCCCCTTTTTGGAGAAAATGAAGTCTTTCAAGGAAACCCTACACTCAGAATGCTCCTTGATATGTTCAGAGTTGTAGAGTTTGGTAAAAAAATCATAGCAATTGAGAGCAGATAGTGTACTTACTTAATTGTGGCCCTCAACGATAGCAAACCTTTTAGAGTTTTCAATGATAACAAACTGCTAACTCATTGAAATGAGAAGGTGTTCATTTAGGGTCAGTTTTTACAATTATTAGGTTCTGAGACAACTAGACTTAGTGGAAGCCAAGTGACAAGGGAACACTAGGAGAGAAAAGGGTTGGACTCCAAGAGAGCTGACAATGATCCATTGTGAGCACAGCCCAGCCCTGTCAACACGGCTGCCCAACAAATCTGCCCCCATAGAAGCTATGCACAGAACATTTGATCCAAAACCTCAGGGGCAGTCCAAGCAAGCAGCTCTTCTGCAGAGGCTCAAGAGCTTGGTGTCTTTCATGTCACATCTGTGGGACTACGATAATGTAAATTCTGCAAGGAAATTGCTGTGCCCTGCATATCCTGCCCTGCCTGGAGGTTGTGGGGAAAGGCATGCTGGCCCCAGGTTACTTTAACGGTCTGCAGTACCCATGCTGCCTGACCTACACCTACTTGATGTTTTGTGCTGAATACTTCTGTTTGCTAAAAGAAGTCCTGGGAAGAATCAAGAAAGGCAGGTGTTGACTCATTTGAGGCACAGATACTACAGTAAGGACTCCATTTCTCCATCCTGACCCCGGTACATGCAGTCCCTTCAGGCCCTGCACGCACGCACAGCTATGTGACCTTGAGTAAGTCGCTCAACATCTCTAACCCTAATGGCTCCCATATTTGAAAGGTGTTCGTAGATTTATGAATAGAATTATATGAGGTGATTTATGAAAAGTGTCTGGAACATAAGCAATCAACAAATATCAGGGGACAACTAGCTGAGAACTTGGAAGTGTGACAGCCAGTCTGAGCTTCTGTTTTTCCACCTGCCATGTGGGTGGGTTGTGTGGGAACTCTGAAATGAACAGCCCACTTCAGGACTTCCTCCTTCCTTTGTTGCTTCAATGGATGTAGGAGTCCTCCCTCCTGTCACATTAGGGTCACCCGGGATGCCTTTAACCAGTATGACACTCTGGACTCTGTTCTAGGTTCTGGTTTAATTGCACTTCGGTAGAGTCTGGGCATCCGTATTTTTTCAGGGCTCTCAATGACATTGAGAAGACCAAACCAGATGACTCCCCAGGGAATGTATATGCAGCTGAAACATCAGAGGCAGTAGGGCCTACAGATGAAGAGCCCCCGAGTGTTCTGAGAAAGTCCCTGCCCTTTCCCCAACATCTGTCCTGCCCGTGTTCAGACAGCCAGAACTCTGCACTTCCAGGCACTGCCCTAGAACTAGATCACTATTCTTTCCCTGGGACTAAGGGAGAAAGGAGTCAAATGGGAATGCCTACAGAACCCTATTTCCTCATAGAAAGCCAGCTGTAGGTATGGAAAGAATTAGAAAGTTCAAGACATAAGTTGAAAGAAAGGAAGGTTTGTTCAATATTTCACCTGATTTCTAAATCAGGAAGAAACCCCACAGTAAGTTCTTCAGATGCTACAGATTAAGAGTGGCTCGGTGGTCTTCAATTCCAAGCGTATCTCTAGAGTCCGCTGCATGAGAACTCACTCAGGAAGGAGACAGTGCTCCAAACTGCCCCAGCTGCTGAGGAAACAAGGGAAAGGCTAGGCCTCCCCAAGGGCTTGAAAGCTGGTTGAAAGTTAGTCGGAAGCATTTTGCATCAATAGGAAAAGCTGGTGTTTTAATGGGTGCCAGGTAATGAATCCTGAGGTAAGTTCTGAGTAAACTTAAACCTTATCTCCCTTTGAAAAAAGATAAGAAGGACACACAGTTCTCAGCATGTCCTCACACTGTGTACACACATGAATGAACAAAGACAGGCAAGTTTTTCTGCCAGGACCAGAGAAATAGGAAATAACCTTCCCGCTGTGGTGATTTTTACACTATTACTTCTTGAATTCAGTAAATATAGCCTGTTTCATTTTATTTTTTCACTTTGAATTTTTAGAAAATAAACCAAATTATTTTCAAACAAATCAATCAGTGTAATAGTATTAGAGCATAAGCCAAACTGCTGGGGCTGACTTGGGAGCTCTGTAGCTTTGGATAAGTTACTTTATTTCTCTCTGTATCAGCATAGTCTTCTGTAAAAAAAAAATCTAAATAAAAAATAATCTTCTATAAAAGAATAGAAAATAGCCCTACCTCATGGTTTGTTTTCAAAAGTAAATGAGCTAATGTGTGTAAAGTGCTCAAAACAGCACCTAGCACAGAATAATAGCTCTCACCATGCAGGGGGGCTCGTGCTCATTTTTGTAGCTCCAGGCTGGTCTTGAGCTTGGAGTGATCATCCTATCTTAACTTTCCGAATGCTGGGATTACAGGCAAGTGCCACCACACCCAGTTCCAGGCTGGCAGAGCACGTCCAGGGATCTGGGGCCAGCATAGCATGCAGGGCAGGGGATCAAACTCCAATCCTTGTGCTTGCCCGGTATGTGCTTATGCCTCTGAACTATCTCCCCAGCCCCAATAATAGCAATTATTAATGCAAGAGAATCATGAAATGCACATTGAGCTTTTCTCTAATTAGCTTAAATTAATATATAATATATTTCATTCCCATTAATGTTCCTTTAAAAATATCACAATACAGTGGTGTTATTAAATAAGGCAGGCACGCAGGCCTGGAGCAGTGGTCAGTGATCTGATTTGTCTTTGGGGAACTCAATTATCTTCCTGGCTTTATTCTTCCCAGCAGTGGATATGATTTGCCCTTTCCCTGATGTCATAACAAAGCAGGAAGAGAAACACAGATACAAACATGAGGCGTGCAGAAGCAAATGTTTGCAAAGTACTTAAGGCCAAGAAGAAGGTGCTCCTTAAGTCTCGTGCTTCTGCTCTGGCCCTTGGCAGCTGCCCCTGCTGCTCTGCACACTCTATGGCTCCCAGCCCCTCTGTGCTGCAAAGACCCAGAAATCTAGGGTGAGAGAATGTGGGTACTCATGTGGGCCCTGGGCCCATGACACTCTGAATCTCAGGTGAGGCACAGGGTGTACTTGCATGTGCAAAAAGGAAAGGAGAGCTTTCCTAGAGAAACTTGCCTGTAAGGTCTTTTATCAATAGCTCATACTTTTAAATTTATAGCAGATTTTCAAATTTTAGCAGTGACTGCTAATAGTTCAATTTTTCAAATATGTTTTTGTTTTCTTTTGTTTTTATTTAGTGAATTTTTCATTGTCACAGCTAAATCCAGGCAGAATTTTGGAAGAAGAAATGACTAGGTAATTTACATATATTTATGTATGGTGTGCTACTTTTAATGTTTCATTTGAAGGTAGTTCCAAACCACAGAGTTGAAAGAACATAGCGAGAGTGCCCTTGCTCTTCCCCAAGTCGCCCACTGTATTTCTTTGTGTCCGGAGCCCCTACTCAGAGGGCTCGAAGCATTACGATGCTTCCCTCCATAGCCAGGGTGCAGTTATTAATGGCAGCAAATTTAATATCGACACAATACTTTTATATGATTTACCATCTGTATTTTAGTGTTTCCAGTTAACCCAATAGGGTTATTCATGATATTTTCTCCCCTTTGGGTCTCCCCACAGGAGCCTCAAAACCTGTAACCTAATGTTTATGTGGCTGCATTTCACTTGATGTTGCTCGTTGAAATGAGTATCTCTCTGCTAAAGCAGGCTTGCAAGCTTTCTACCTAAAACAGTTTATAAAATTAGGTTAAAATATATTTGAAAATACTGAAACAATTTAATACTGTTAAAGACACTAATTTTCTATTTCTGTGGTTAAGTTTTCTACCCAGATTAGTTTGAATTCATGACTTTCTTCATATTATTTAAAAAATATTTTACAGATTAGTTTGAACTCATGACTTTTACCATATTATTTAAAAATATTTTAAGATTCTGTCAGGTAGGAAGAGGTGTTTTATTCTCTGTGTAAGTGATATGGGAACGCTTACACAGAGAACTATGTATTTGTCATATTTATTCCTGTATTTGCAGTATGTAAGTAGTAGTGAACTTTCTCAGCATAATACAACAGGTGGGCCTAAGATCCCATTATGGATGAGAAGTTAAATGGCACTTTGAAATTAAAGTCATCAGTTAAAAGTACACCATTTTAGTCTGCTGCTAACCACAATAGTTTATCTACTTTCATTGGATGATTGTTTAAGTAGATAGATTTGCCATCCTGAAGTTCATCTTCTTGTCATTTAAGAAGGAAAAAACTCCTTTGTAATGTCTTCTGCAGTCTTTGTGATGAGTTTGGTAAAATGATTGATTTCCAACACTGAGAATTTCTCCTGGAAGAGATGAAGAGGCAAGGTATTTGAAGAGGCCTTTCTACCTATTTTCCAGATACGCCTATTATTATTCAGGATTAGGTGCTGGAGTTCTGGTTGCTGCCTATATACAGGTTTCATTTTGGACTTTGGCAGCTGGCCGACAGATTAAGAAAATTAGGCAAAAGTTTTTTCATGCTGTTCTACGACAGGAAATAGGCTGGTTTGACGTCAACGACATTGCTGAACTCAATACACGGCTAACGGAGTAAGTATACTGTTAATGCCATGCTTTCGTGAAGAAAGGAAGCACTAATTCATGAGAATTTTCAGGGGTTGTTTTAAACAAAAGCAATACTGGATTAAGCGCTTGGCATAGTTGGAGAAAGCCCCTGACCGCCGATGCGCGACGCTCCGCAACCTCTGCCACCGCATGTCTCCTGTATCTGCTCTTTCTCTCCCAGCCACAGCAGCGTTACTGGGGACCAAAGCACATCCTAGCCATGCTGGTCTCCCGCAGGGGTCGCTGCAGGCCTGACAGGTGCTAAGGCATTCAGGAGAGACGGGTGGGTGGGTGGATGAAGGACTGCATTAATGCACAAGAAGGCTCGCTTAGTGGATGTTGGGTCTTCCTCAGCAAACATCTGAGGACGTGCTCCGTGCTGAGCCCCATTCGAGGGACCAGGGAGCACAGCACACATCTCTGCCTCTGGTGCTCCAAGCAGGGGCAGCGAGAGAAGGTGAACGTTCCTGGCTGGGAGTTCTAGCAAGAGCATGGTGAGCAGATAAGGTCGAAACAGGAAGACCTCGTAGGCTTCGGCAAGGACTTGGTCCTTTGCCCTGAGCAGAATGGCAGGCTCGGGAAGGTTTTGCTTTGAGGTGTCGTGATCAGACCTGCACTTCTGGAGGACCCCACTGGGCACTGTGAGAGTAGGAGCAGGGGCTGAAGCCAGGCGCTGTTCCCTGTGGCCTCCCTAGAGAGGCCAAATGGGCCTTCTCTGACAAGCCTGGAGGCAGAGGTGGCTCAATTTGGGAGTTTTTCAGATTGTAAAATACTTGAATAGACTTTACCAGTGAAACATTCTTTTCTTTTTCTTTTTGAGGGGGGCTGGCTTATCCCACCCTGGGATGTGTGGAGCTGGCATTACATGTGGTGCCAGGGATTAAACCATGGTCTCTGTGCTTGCCTAAGCTTGCCTGCTCAGGCGCTTTAGACTGCTGAGATATTCTTGTCAGCCCAACCAGTGGAACACTCATCTAAAAGTATGAAATCTGAAATGCTTCAAAATCTGAAACTAGGGGGCCAG
>NDGN011253374.1:0-11838 GCA_002564285.1 Tympanoctomys barrerae | reverse complement strand
CACATCAAGGGTTCAGATAGCCTGCCAGTTGTGGTCAGCACTTGCCATTGGAGCCCCAAAGGAACAGGAAAGCCAGTGTCAGCAAGACCCCGACCTGGCCCTGCTGCTCGGCTCCAATAAGAAGGAGCAAGGATGCCCTGAGGTTCCAGGACAGGTGAGCAGGCAGCAGCACCCTTGGGGCCTGAGGCTCGGCTCACCTTCCAGGGCAACTCCCAGGGAGCCTGGCCGGATAAGCAAGAGACCCCTGAGTCCTCTCAGGGGGCGCCAAGCCCACCACCAACCTCCGAGCAGCATGCAGCGCCTTCCTCCCTGGTGAGGCCTCATCCCCTCCGCAGCGGAGCTTACAGTTTCCTTCTTTATTCATTTATATTTATTTTTTCCGTTTCCTCCAACTGTATGTGCCTGGAATGAACACCAGGCGCTCTCTGGCAGAAAAGCGGAGCGGGCAGAACAGCAATCCATTGTAGCACTTTAGGGGAAACTGCAAGCAATTTCCATTCTATTGATCCTCCCTGGGCATCAAAGCCACACGGAGTTTATTTGGAAAATTAAATTCTGGAGCGTGGAGCGTGAGGGGCTCTAGTTAAGTTGTCTAGCTCTGCGGCCAAGCTTTAATTACACGCTCACTCTACCTCTCCCATGTAAATACAGCAGAGAGCATCCGGGGCCACCGAGGCCCGCTGGCCCCAGCCCCCTACTCAGGGGCCCTCGCCGCCTGGACAGCCCAGAAGAGTCCTCTGCATCTCAATTCCCTTCATCTGACCACTCCGGCTGCTCATTTATTTATGTGCTAACTTATGCAGCGTTTACAGAATCTGTTCATTAAGATGTAAATGTTTGCTAAATTAACCTAATGTGCGCAGTTTGCCTTCCTTCTAGAGCAAAGATTTTTATCTCAATGGCAACAACAACAACAAAAAATCATCATTATGAACAAAGTCACACGTTACTCCAGCACAAATGAGATACAATGTGTGAGCTATTCATTTTGAGAAAAAGCTAAGTATCAAAGTCTTTCTAAAACTAGAGTTGCGCAGAGTTCTCAGGCTCTGGGGGTGTACAGGAAAGTATAATTTATCCATGCCTGCGCCTGCTTGTGTGCACAAATGATTTTCTTAGCAGGGCTGACACAAAGTTGCCAGTTTCCTACGCAGCCACATAAGGACTTGGCAGCCTTCGGTAGCAGCATTCTAATTTCAGGAAGGCTCAGGGAGCCAGGACCCTTCACAGTGAATTTGCTTACCTTCTCTAAGAGTGCATCACGTTGTTCCCATTGTCCCAATCCTGCCTGTGACAACATTGCTAGACCCACCACAGGTTCACTGACAACACTTGAGAACCACCAGCAGGGACCTTTTTTTTTCTTTTTTGGTCTCTTTGAGACAGGGTCTCATCATGCAGTTCATGCTGCCGTTGAACTCACTTTGTAGCCCGTGCCAGCCCCAATCTCACAGTGATCCTCCTGCCTCAGCCTCCCCAGCGCTGAGATCACAGGTGTGTGCCACCACGCCTGGCTCCAGGGACCCATTTTTCTTAATTAAGTTTTTATCTTGGGCAGATGCTGGGGCAGGGATGCAGTCTCTGCTTTCTATTAAGCAGCCCGAGTCACAAGAGCCCACCTCAGGTCACAGCAGTGCAGGGATTCCCCTGCCCCTCCTTCGGGTGCCACCAGCAGCATTGATCTGTGTCCCCCAAGGAAGGAAGAGTTCCACCAAAGGACATTCTAGGAGGACGTGCTGGCCAGCCAGCCAGACCCCCTGCCCTCACCCTCCAGACCAGCATGGCCTCGCTCATGCCACAGTCTCGGCGACAGCGCTGAATTCCACTGGGAGTCCCCCAGGTGGCTCCCGAGTCCTTGAGGAACCCCGTGACATCCCCAGCCTTCTCTACCACCCGGAAGCCTCTCCATCGACCCAAACTGTCCCCTCCGTGGCACCTCTCCCTGTGCCCCTGCCACAAGTCCTGAGGTTCCTTTGAAGTGACTCTCGCCAGTAGTTGTAGGTTCGGGCCTGAGTGAGGACGGCGGACAGAGCCCCGGCATGTGATCCTGGGAGCCCACGCCAGCAGGGGCATCCACACTATCTGACAAGCTGACCAGCTCTCCTGAGAACAGAGCTGTCATTAGGCCAAGAGGGAAATCATTACCTGATCTATAAATGATTACACAGGAGTACGAACTGTCACTCCCTTCTGAGGAGTCTGCAGAATTGGGATTTGAAACAGCCCTGCAAACCGGCGCAGCCCTCAGCTCCCTGGAGCAGCTGGTGTATTATTCACAAGGAAAAAAACTTTCAGAAGTTAAGGCGCTGCCTGAGCTCAGGGGAACAGAGCAGGGCTCGGGGACTCGGAACTATCAAAGGGTTTCAGACCAGGCTCGGTGTTGAGTGCAGACTTAACTCAAAGGAAAACATAACCATTCAGATCTCCTGCCTGACAGCTTGGCGCCTGCAACTCGCTTGGGTCTTTCTCCTTACAAAAGAAACCACAGACAACCTGGGTCATTTACTGGGAGGCTGGAGACTCAGGCTGGGCCAGCAGAGAGGAGGTTGTTCGTAGTAAAGGGACCCTGGGGACACCCTTAGGGAGCCCAGCCTCGAGGAGTGGAGGAAGAATCGGTGAGGGACATGTACCAGGCCATCACGGAGAACACACGCCACGCAAGAAGCCTTATCCTGAGCTGCCCAGGGAGTATGGCAAAGCACAGACATAGTCCTGAGTGACAAACATTGGGAATGAAAGGAGATTTGCACATAATAAACGCATGTCAATTTAACACACACACTAACACTGAAGGACACAACATGCTCAACAGTGAAGCTCACATTTTTTAGATCATATTCCCAACACAGGAGAAGGGGTGCTGTGGGCAGAGGATGCTGGGAAACAAAGGCGAGGCCACGCTGAAACTGATCACCGGAAGTCCCTCTCCAGGGAAAGCAAAGAAGCACACTGAGGTCCAGAGAGCTCGCAGCATGCTGCAGCCTTCCAGTGCAGGCGAACCACCCGGGATCTTGTTAAACTACAGCGTGCGCCAGGAGGTCCCAGGCAGACGCTGAGGGCCACGTATCTAACGAGCTCCCCGCAAGGCAGAGGTGCTGTCCGAGGCCCTCACATTATCCTACGCAGGCTTAGGAGACTCAACCAAGACATAAATTAGTAGCAAAGTCCAAATAAGAGCCTCCCCATCCAGTAGGGATGGGTCTCAAAATAATGATGCTGACAAAAGAAGACAGCCAAAGAGAGAGCATATTCCTAAGGTATGCATCCATTTAGATGAACGCCTAAGAAAGGCGGGTCTAACGATGGCAGGTGGAACATCTGATGCTGGACAAGGGGCTAGGAGGACAGCAGGATTACCACAGAGCCAGGCGCGGTGGTGCCATCTGCAGTCACAGCACTCAAAGGCTGAAGCAGGAGGATCGCTGTGAGCCTGAGGCCAGCCTGGGATCCAGACTGCATGCAAGGCCGGCCTGAACTGCACCCCAAAAAACCCCATGCAACCATCAGCTGCACATTGACTGTGTCACCACCACCTCCCACTGCCACAAACCCTCCCAAGACCAGCTCCCCACCCCTTCCCTCACAGCCTTCAAGGTGGACAGGTACGACAGGCAGGCCCTGCCCTGCTGCTCGCTTGCTCCTTCAGCCCCTCAGCACCCACTCCTCTCCTCCCCATGACAGCTCTGTAGTTCTCCCAAAGCCCTACATTTCTATGCACTTGGGATCTGCCTGGTGAACTCCTACACATCCTCCAGCTCAGATGTCCCTTCCTGAGAGTACCCTGTGACAGGCCCCCGCTTGCCAAGCTGAGTAAGCTCCGGATCTGCACTCTCCTCATCTGTAACCATCCTTTCAAAGGCCTTTGAATAAAGCCAAGCTGAGGACCCTCCTTCCCACACTCTCTCCAGGCTAGTGCCGCCCATCAAGGTGCCGTGTGCAGGCTGGCCTCCTGCGCTTATGCTAAGCTGTCTCCATGCTGCGAGCCTCTCCAAGCCTGTGCACAGACCCTGTGAGTCCCTCTTGCCTGGCCTCTCAGCTCGCAGATGGGAGGGATTGAGCACTTGACCAGGACTTGATGCCCAGCACCCAAGTACATCGGGCATGCGGGCAGTGCTGTTCACAAGAGTATTTAGTGCACCCCAGAAGGGCCCCAGAGCACCCCCAGCTGCACAGGACTCTAGGATTTGCAGAGGGAGGCTCAGCCTCAAACCCAGCCCTGCACATTTTGCATGAGGTGAACAACACCCTGCTCAGTGGGGTTCGCTCCCCGTGACGCAGCTCCGCCACCTTGGACACAGTTGCTTCTCTCCTTTCTGGGTTGAGGGACACCACTCGGGGAGCACTACAAGACCAGGAAGACAAGGGCCAGAACCTCTAGATTTGGCAAAAGTCCACTGCCCAGGGGAGGGACATCCCAGGCCGAGGGGCATCAGCCGGACCTGGGGACGGAGGGTCACCCCACAGAGGACGCAGCAGCAGGAGCAGTACCAGCCAGGCCGGGCCAGTGCAGCAGGGCAGTGTCTAGGCATATCCAGGTTGCTAGATGCAGCACAGTAGGGGCGCAGGGCCCCGAGGCCCCTGGAAGCTAAGGCGTCCCCGTCCTCCCGCTGCCCACATCCTCCCCAGGTGCTAGGGCGAAGGGTGGCCCCTGCTACTTCCTCACAGTGCTCTGGGCGGTCTCAAGGCAAAGGCAGCTCACCTGAGCGGGGGGCCAAGGATCCCGGGCTTGGCCGATGCTTCCCATATTGATGGGAAGGGAGGGATTCGGCAGCACAGGTGCTCTGGAGGGTGTGGGCGACACAGAGGGAGCTGCCCCAAGGGCTGGGGCAAGACCTGGGCTCAGAGCAGGAGCAGTGTCCCCGTCCCTGTGCCCACCAGGCCTCTGCCATTCCAGGGACTGGACCCGCATGCGGCCCAGGTGGCAATGTCACAAGCGTTCCTCCTCTGTCCTATGAGTCCTGAGAGCTGAACCACAGCTGGGAAAGCTGGCTGGCACTCTGGGGGCTCCAGGCCACCAACAGCAGTGTCCAGAAAAGGCCAGGGGGACAGCACAGGCCAGCCACAGACGGAGACCATGCTGGAGCAAGTCCCCTGACTTCCACCCCATGACTGGTCACAGCTGCGCTCCTGTCTCTGTCACTAGAGCACCCAGCTGTGTCTGTTACTGTGCACCCCGCCCTGGCAGCCCTTACCCATGCTGAGCCCGCACATGTCCCAGTGAGTGGGCATCAGTCCCAAGGGGAGGTCACTGCGTGCTAATTACAATGCTCACTGCTGGGCAGTCTGTAGAGCGCTTTCTCGCTGTCCTACTACGCAGTCGGGACACACACTATTATCAGCCTTTCAAGAAGAGGAAACTGGGGCACAGCGAGGTCAAGAAACTTGCCCACGGTCACACAGCTAGTGATGGCTGAACCAGAGCTTAAGCCAGGGACGACACCTGCTTTACAGCAAACCCCATCTGTGTTCCTGTTCTAGCCCTGCCGCCTGCCCGCCACGTGACCTAGGGTGAGTTACTTAACTTCTCCTAGCAAACACATGAATGCCCCTCTACCTCACACGGCACGGAGGAGCATGGGCTGCCCAAGAGGCTAGCACAGGGAAAGCTATGAGCACATGTCTTTCTTTCCAATGCCAAATCCTGAAACACGTTGTTCTGGGACCATTCCAACACGGAGGATGCAGAGGGCTTTGCTGGGGAGAGGAAGCGCTTCTCAAGAGAAATGACTCTAGGAATGTGGCTGGTGAGCCCTGCCCTGTCACCTGTGGCCCTGGCTCCTTCTTCCTCGTTCCTCCCTCTCCAATGCAGGCCAGAAAGAGCAGGCCCTCCCAGGTCCGGGGCATCTTCTCTTCTACATGCATGCACATACACATACATATACACAGGTGTGTAAGCCCAGCCTGCTGTCTCCTGGTGCACAACTTCTACACTGAAGGCCAAAGTCTGGTCCACAATCCTAAGGCTGGCCAAGGCTGCAGTGTCACAGGCAGGGACTGGTGAGGGAGGCCGATGCTCACACTCAATGGGCTTGGCAGGGGAGCTGCAGATGCAGACGGTGACGCTGAGGGACACCTGCATACCGCGTGCACGGCACTTTCTGTCCCACCTGACTCTCATTCCCTTCACCTCCACCCTCAGAGAAGCACAGGAACAGGGCTCAGAGGACAGAGAAAAAGGGACAGCTCAGTGTCTGAGCCTCCAGGCACACTTCCACGCCCCTCAGGGCCCTTACACCAGGTGACACACACCTGGGACCATCAGCACCAGAGCGAAAGCCAAGCCTTCACTGGGCGTGTTGGTGCACATCTGTAATCCAAGCACTCAGGAGACTGAGGCAGGAGGATCATTGTGAGTTTGAGACAGCCTGGGCTACAAAGTGAACTCAAGGCCAGCCTGAGCTGCACAGCAAGACCCTGTCTCAAAAAGACAAATAAATAGAATAAAATAAAATAAAACACCAAGCTAAGCCTTCCCTGCCTCCTGCCAGCCCCAGTCTGTTGGCACCCGAGCCATGCCTGTGTAGAGGATGCCCGGCCTGAAGAGGTCGGGGACCCAAGAGCCAGCACACAATTCCAACCCCTACATGCAGCCCCGCACCTGACCTCAGCTGGGCAATCACGTGTGGGGGCCTCCCTGGACATAGGGGCATGTTGGGCTTCACACACTAAAGTCTAAAATTATTTTTAAGTGGAACATTCTTTAAAGAAAATATTTTGAACACTTATGATCTGAAAAGAACTAAAGGAAAAAAAAGTACTCTCTGATCACCAGCCTCTGCCCAAGCCACCGCTGAGCACTGACCACATCTGGCCCTGCAGCTATCCCCCAACAGGCACTCAGCGGGCTTCTGGGATCCCTCCTGGGCTCAGACAACAGAGCCTGCAGCCTGCTTGAGCTCTGAAGTGGGGGCGGCAAGAGCCTCGGCCAGCACTGACCATGGGCCCCTGCCCCTCCAAGTGCCACCCCTGCCACCCAGTGAGAGCAGACCATTGGTCATCTGGGGCTTCCCGGCCACGGGCCAGCACCTTGTGGTCATCCTTGCATGAAGGTAGGAACCCTAATGCATGCTTGGTCCTTCCCGTCCTTTCTGAACAGCACGGCAGGGCCAGCAGATTCTGCCTCTGGCCCTCACCTGTCAGCCTGCGAAGGTTCTCAGCCAAGCTGGCCGGCTGCCATCCAGAGCACAAACACATGCAACTTTTAATAAATAAGCAAATAAATAATACGGGGACGGCGGTGGGGAACAAATGCAAATTGGAATTACTTAAAAATTAAAAGTTCCTCTAAATTATTTAGCCTAATTGCTGCCCTGTTTTCCCAGGGAGACAGTCACTTGTGCTCTGCGAAGCGCGGAGGATTAAGCTGAATCCTTAGGCGCTGGGGACAGGAGGCCAAGATGATGCAGGCGTCTAAGCCCTCCTCGTGCCAGGATGGGAACAGAAAGGGGACAGGACAGGGAGGATGGGAGGAGGGAGCACCCCATGGCCATGATTAACAGCATCACCCTGGTGGTCTATAGAACATCTTCTTGTTTTAGTCCTCACAACCACCTGAGGGGATGGGCTCATAACCCATGTCCCCACGGAAGCCAAGGCTCCAGGAAGGCTGGGCCCAAGGTCACAAAGCAGAAATGCTGCAAAACACAGGCCTGCAGCCCCGCCCCCTCCCAGCTCTGCGGCTCCACCTCCAGGAAGGTCACTGGAGGGGGACACAGAGCAGGGGCCCCCAAAGTGGGGCAGACCAGGGTTCTAATCGCGCCTCCGCTGCTTCCCAGCTGAGGGACCTTGGGGGAGAAAGCTCACCTCTCTGAGCCTGTCTCCTCATGGGAAGATTCCAGGCTGCCGAGAGGGTTTTGGGAGTGATGGGTCTGAGGCAGGGCACTAACAGGGGCCTCCTGGCTCTGAAGAGCAAACAGAAGAGGACAGTAAGCTCTATAGTACTGAGCCTGCAAGTCCCAGCGAGGTCAGTGGTCCTCCAGCAGCGGAATGAAACTCTCCACATGCTCTGTGGGGTGACTGGTCTGCGGCCTTGTCCAGGGCTGCTGCGCTTCTCTGTCTCTGTTCAGGATGACGCACTGCGGCTGGAAGGGTTTGAGGGCAGCTTCTCAAAAGGACTGTCAGGGGCAGGTCCAAGGGAAGATGCGGACACTGCCTGGGGACTGTACGAGCGGGACTGGGCCCTCCACGACCGAGGAAGAAGGAGCACCAGGGCCTTGCAGAGACCCTGGCCCACCATGTCTGAAGCCAAACCAAAGTGACACACATCTAAGGTCCCAGCAATTGGGAGGCTGAGGCAGGAGGATCACTGCCAATGTGAGGCTAGCCTACATTATGTAGTTCAAGCCCAGCTTGAACTATATAGAGACCTTGCCTCAAAAAATAAAATAAAATAAAGGAATTTCAAAGGGAAAATGGGCAAGGAGCAAGGACAGAGGGGCTATTAGTGATCCTGACCTAGCACACCTCAAAAAGCCAGACCGGTCAGAGACCCTCCCCACTTGTCACCTCCAAGGACACTGGCACTTCCGGATGACCTGACAGCCCACCCACTCTGAGTCTCAGGTCACACATGCCACCCTCTGTGACTCTATTCACCTGCCGCATCCACAGGGCACTGCGATTTACGATACACCCACACCCCATGCAATGCCACGGCCCTGGGGCACTACCCAGTGCTGCAGTTTCCTGTTAATCCAGGTCTTATTTGCATGTTATTTGTATAAATTTGCTTTTTCAATTCAAAAAATACCCCCCCCTCTGAGCAGGTGAGATAAAAATAAATTGGTTTATTTATTGTCTCTCCTGCTCAATTGTATTCCAGTTGAAACTCGGGCTTCACAGGCTGTCAGTGTGATTTTAACCGCAGGCTATGGACGAGGACACAGCCTGGCTCTACTTCCAGGACAGTTTCGGCCGGCAGATCAGATCCCGGACAGACGGAGGCCTGCCTCAGCAGGCAGACCAGAACTGTCCTTGGGTCACGTACAGGCTCAGAAATGAACAACAAAAGCCCACTCTGCTGTCCCGTGGTGCGCGGGGCCCACAGTCGCACTGGCTCAGGCCGGAGCAAGCCTGCTGTCCGGCAGCCGCTTAATTGATTACAGACACTCTCAGGCTCAAAGCACAGTAGCTCCAGCTGGCTTTGAAGTCCCTCCTGGCTCCACGCTGTCACGCAGGGTCTCCGTGCAGGCTCTGGTCACAGTCTGATGGGGAAATGCATTATCCAACAGCTGGCGCCAGGGAGGGATACGTCTCAAGGGGAGAAAAGCCTTTCAAGTGTTGCTTGGAGGACCTGGGCCCTATGTCAGGTGCTGAGACCAGGCAACCACAGAGGGACACCACAGAGAGGCGCCAGCAGGAGGCCCAGCACCGCACAAGGCCTACAGAGAGGGGGAACAAGGGCATCAGCAGAGTTCTGGCTCAGGGTGGCCTCCACCACACCAGCAGAGCAGCCAGGGAGACCCCCATGCCCTGTCATTTCTAGGGCCGTGGGCCAGGGCACGGGGTGGCCTGGCGGAGTGTCTGTCACCCCTCTGACACCTGGCTCATACTCTTAACAGCAAGACCCACTGAAAGGCTACTCGGACAGTGTCCAGGGCTCATCTGACCTTGCTAAAATCTCCATAACAAGCCAAGACTTGGTGAGTTTGCAATCACCCCAAGGTAGGGATGGAGCCAAGGCTCAGAAAGGCTACACAGGACCGGAAGGTAACAGAGCTGGGCTGTGGCCCCAGCCTGCAGGGCTCTCGCCTCCACTATGGGCCAGGCGGGGCTTCCTGAGAAGCCAGAAAGAGTGATGCTGTCAGCTCAGGCCTGGAGTCTCTGTATGCTGCGAAGTCACCCCAAGTCACCGGATCTCCTGTCACTGGGACAGAACACCCAATAGTTGAAGGAGGAAAGGGTTATTATAGCATATAGTACATGGTCAGTTGGCTCCAGGGCAGGAATGGCATGGTGCAAGGGTAACCAGGAAGCAGAGAAAACACAAGCTCGGGACAGGACTAGAGCCGTCCAGGTCACACCCAAAGTGACCCAACTCTTCTGACAGGACCCACCCCCAACAGCGATCAGCCCTGAACTCAGTAGTAAAATCCACCGATGAGTACAGTGATTCCAGGAGCCAATCACCTTCCAAAAGCCCCACCTCTGAGGACACAGAGAGACTTTGGGGGACATTCTAAGCTGAAACACTGGCCCAGCATGCATGAGGTTTCATCCCCAGAACCACTAAAAAGGGAAAAAAAAAGCCATGTGCCTGCTGTCCCCCAGCAGCACCACAACCCTCGCCCTTCCTGTGCAAGCCGGGTAGTGTCAGGCCCTGTTGTTCCCTGTGACTTCCGCAGGGGCCAAGCCCAGCCCCACCTGTGCCCTGGGAGGTGCCACATCTCACCAAAGATCCCAGGGAGCCTCTGCCTCCTGGTGAGGCGAGCCAAGACCCCGAGGGCTGAGCCCGACTGTGTCTGAAGCAGTTTAACAGCTCGCAGCCCCCTCCCTGGGCAAGGGGCTGGCTTTGGAAATGACCGTTTCACTGCTTTAGAGATCCAGGTGGGAGGACAGCAACAACTCCTCACAGCCCCGTTTTGGCAGAGGCAGCTTTGCCTGGTCTTGCAAACATGGGTCTAAAAAAGGAGATGTGACACCTGCCCCAGGAAGCCCCCAGTCTGGAAGGAGAGACAGCCTTGCAGTCTGATGGGGGAGGTCAGACCGGCCTTGCTAGGACTCCAAACGGATGCCCCAGGGGTATCACCATACACAGAGGCCCAGATCTTGCTCTGAGAAGACCACTACCTTCACACAGATCCCCAATTTGACAATGGTGCCCATCCATGGAGACCACAACATCCGGGAATCCTCAAAATTGGTCAGCCAAATGGTAACCGTAGAAGGGAACCTCTTCTTAGGAAGAAAGCATGAGGATGAGAGATGGGAGTGGGATAAGCAAGCTCCTCTCTAAACTGTAACTGTGTGTTCCCGGCCCCAACCTCTTTCGGTGTCATTCTTATCCAGATCTTCAAACTGGCCCATGAACCAAAATGTGCATGGCACTATGGAGAAATGAATACTCACTGGGCTGGACAAGTGCCCCTGTGGATCTGGAAAACAAGAGGGCCGCTAGGCATGCAGGCACCCAACACACCCTACCCGGGCTGCCTTGGAAGTGCCAGCTGGGACTCCTGAGTCTGAAGGGGCCATCCCAGTGTGACAGGCACTCACACCAACCAAGCCCTTGCCCCTGCTGGAACCCCACACAGGCCCTGCACGCCCTTCCCAGGGACCCAGAACACCTCTGTGTACGCTACGTCCATCCCACTGCTGTCCACTAGGGGTAACCATCCTCAGCAGGTGGGTACTGGCTTTACTGGAGGCCCTGGAGGCCCCGTGCAGCCCCCTGCGGCTGAGAGACAAAGCCCAGATTGGTGGCTTCATGTCAGTGCTGCATGCACTTTCTCCTCTGTGGAACTCTGTCACCCACAGGGGGATGTGGCTTCTCGACTTTTGTCCCCCACTCCTGCCCCTGCAAGAAGCCTTAAAGGACACCTGGCTGCGGGCCTGGGCTCAGCTAAACCAGGACTCCTAAGAGCGTCTCAGAAGTCACCCAGGCAATGACACAGGGGACCACCCCTCCATCACTGCTGTCCTCAAGGCCCAGGAGGGCCACACTCATGTCACCTCCGCTGCACTTCTGCATTGGCATCGGGGTCTCTCTAGGAGGCCACTTCAGTGTCAGGAAGCAAGAGGTCCGTGAAGTGGGCGGCAACGAGGTTCTTCCAGGTCGCACCTGTGCAAGGATGCTCAGAGCTGGCGTGGTCACCACAGCAGGGCGGGAGGAGGATGGGG
>NDGN011253369.1:0-13590 GCA_002564285.1 Tympanoctomys barrerae | reverse complement strand
CACTGCAACCCATTTTGCTTCCCAAGCCGCCCTGGTCCTCAGACCTCCACAGCATCCACTCCAGCTTGCAGCCCGGCAGAGCGCTCGAAGTTTCCTGTTTTTCTCAGGTACTGATACCTGGGGAGGACAAAGGGCCACTGGCACAGTTCTCACAGCAGGGTAGAAAGCCCCTGCAATCCTTACAGGCTTTTACCTGGGCAGCCGGGCCTGGCTCAGGGCACGCTCCACGTCCATGTCCTCGCTCTCGAAGTCCACCAAGACGACGCTGAAGTGGGAGTCCCCAGTGTGTGCATGTAGTGAGGCCATGTCCGCCAGAAACTGCACCACCCAGCGTGCCTGGTTCTTAACTGTAGAAGGCGAGAGGTCGGCTGAGCGACCTCGGCCCCCACCAGCCCCGCCGCTTGCCCGCCTGCGCACCTGGCACGATGAAGTGCACGGTGACATCCTGGCGCCAGGTTAGGCGGAGCGGGCGGCAGAGCTCAGGGCGGCCATCCGGGCGCGTAGAGGAGGCCGGTGGAGGCTCAGGGCTCTCTCCTTCCTCGCCCCCAGTGTGCGCACTACGCAGGCGCAGGAAGACAAACTCAGACAGGCGCAGGCGGCCTCCACCGCGCTCCTGCAGCTCTAGCTCCAGCAGGAAGCGGCTGCCACGTGCAGAGTCGCGGCGCTTCTCGACATTCACGATGCGCAGAAGTGCAAAGCGCCTGCGGAGGGGAGCACTGGAGGTCAGCCTAGTCAGGGCAAAGGCCTCAGCCCGCTTTCCTCGGACAGAAGTCACGGCTCACAGTGGCTTCATGAGGCTAGGGCAGGCACACAAGCTGCGGCTGCACACACCTTCCAGACTTCCTACGTTTCACCCAAACCCAGAAGTGTGCTAGGGCAGAGAGACCACAGCAGCCTGGTCTGCTAGGGGACCCTGAGGGCTGACTGTCCTTTCTTCGTGGGTACCCTTCGCAGTTGGTTTTCTGTGTCTTGGGGTACCTTGACTGCTTCTTGCCTCAAGTCTCCGAGTTTCTCCTCTTAGTCTCTGGGTCCTCTCCTACTCCTCTGGCCTCCTCCAAGACCTGGTCCTGGAGGGCAAAAGATCCAGGGCTCCAGGAGTAGGAGGCTGTGGTGGCATCTGGGCCCTTTCTCTTTTCCACCTGCCCTCTACCTCAGCCTGCCCAGTGCTGTTTGCCCTAGAAGCCCACTGGTGTGACCTCTAGGGGTCCAGATTCCCCTCCTCAGACTCTGCACTCCACAGCTACCACTACCTAGCTGGACAGCCCCGCCTGGCCATAAGACAGTCAGGAGACAAGGGCAGGCTTGCCCTGCAGCCATGTGGGGCACAGGGCCTCCCTTGGTCTTGTCACTAAAGGGTCCTGGCCACTGATGGGCTTTCCCCCTCCGCAGCAGCTAGGGAGGGGCCTCCAGCTCCCACCCGGTGGTCACACGTGGCCTCCTGACCCAAATGGGCTTATGCCCATACAGCTGTCCTTCAAAGGGCTACAACATAGCTAGTTTCTTCTGAGAAATCCCCAGGTAACAAATTAAATCCCACCCCCAACACAGAGTAGAAAAGCTGGGGCCTGGGACACCAGAGAGGCCAGGGGTCAATGATGGCAGATGGAGGCTTGGGGTGGGGGTGAGGAGTGCAGGGATATGAGAGCAGTGCTTGAGTGGGGCTCACGGAAACCTGGAGGGGGGCGCCAGCAGCATCCGGAAAGGCCCAAGTCTTACAGAGATAGCACTTTCCACCAGACACAGTCCTACCCGCCATGGTGCGCATTGAGCCGCTCCATGTACTGGGCTGCCACGTCCACAGCCTCTGCCTCTGGCAGCTGCAGATTTCCTGACACATTGCAGCGCAGGTCGTTCCAATCTGAGCGCAGCATCTCGAAGTCCACGGCACCCACACTGAACGTGCGCTGCCAGTTGATAGCGTCCTCTCTCCAGTGCCCCAGCACACGGCCCACAGAGTCCTCCTCACTATCCTCTGACTCTGCCTCATCGCCCGGGGCCCGATCCTCTCCCTCCCCCTTGTCCTTGCCCTCGCCCTCTGTGGGCAGCTGCGGCCGGGACATCTGGGATAAGCTCAGGAAGGAGGTCACAGGCTGCAAAGCAGCTGATGAGTTCATGTCCCGTGTGCGAGCCTGCGGGTCCCCTGGGCTGGGCGGCACTCGGGGCTCTGTATCCCCAGGCCCAGGCCTACGGAACCTGCGCTGGGGCCACGGCGCACGCAGCTGAACTTTTGGCAGGGCCCGGGCACGCAGGAGAACGCTGGCCAGGGGTGGCCAGGCTGGGCTGCGTGGGGATGCCTGGGGTCGGGACCTCACGCGAGTCACGTACACCTTGGCGGGAGACTTGGCGTTGTGCGGTGGTGGTGCGCGGCCCAGCAAGAGGGGCAGGGGGTGTGAGGCCCAGTGCAGCCCACGAGAGCGGCGCGGTGGAGAAGCGTGGGAGGCAAGGGGCTCCGGCTTGCGCTCAGTGGAGGCCGCCAGTACGGGAGAACTGCGAGAACTGTGTCTGTTCCTTGACGTGGCCACCTTGGTGGGGTCCAGACTGTCCAGTGGCTCGTCCTCGTCATCCAGGAAATCTGCGGCCAGCAAGGGTGAGTGAGCACCCCAGGTGTGGGTGTGGGGGGGCTGGGGGGGCAGGCTCACCATCCGGGTTGAGGAACAGGAAGGCGCGGCGCTGCACCTCCTCCTCTTCCTCTTCTTCCCCCTCTCGCCTGTCCATCTTCATGTATTTGTAGAACCCAAACCTAGGGTAGCAGCACTTCAGAGGTCAGCCCCACTGAGGCCGCACCCCGGGCCCGCAGCACTCACCTACCTTTCCAGATACAGGGGAGACTCGCGGTAGAAGCACTTGTTTTCTGTCTCCATGTGAGTGAGGCGGGTGTAGTCATTGGGGTACACAAAAGACAGGTACACCTGGGGTCAAGGAGAGGGCTCAGGACCTCCAAAGAGGCAAGGGGTGCCTTGAGTGTGTGGGGCTCTGGTCTGGGTACTCACAAACTGTAGGCCCTGATATCTTGCAATGGGGAAGTCCTTGAGAACATAGGTGGGTGCGTAGGTGCAAGGCTCCAGCACACTCTCCAGGTTCGAGGGCTCCATCCGGGGTGCTATGGGAAGGGGGGGACAGTCGCCATAGTCAGCCTGGTGCAGCTACAGCCCACCCCTCTGCTCCTGGGCAAAGGCTCACTAAGGAAGAAGCTGTCCCTGGGGTCCGGCCGTAGCATGTCTGCACTGGGCTCCTCCACTGGCAGGCGGCCCCCAATGTGACTGGCTGGAGATTGGGGCACATGAGCAACATGGTCCATCTTCAGGGCTGACTCATCTGCCGATAGTGCAAGGTTGAGCCAGGTCCTCTTCCCATCCAGCTGAGCCGCCCCAACCACCACCTCCCACACGCCCTGTGCACCTGTGTACAGGGAGATGTGCGCAGAGTCGATGACTTCAAACTTAAGGCCCGGCAGGTAAGTGCGCCACTGGGGTGGGACAGGAAAGAGGCTGAGGCGGGAAGAGGGGTCTTCTGCTCCCTGGCTTTGCACCATTGGCCCCCTGAGGTCACTGCTGGCCTCACAGGGGTCAAACCCAGGGCCCATACCAGGCCTCTGCCTGGCCCATCCTCAGCTGCTCTTCTAATCTCCTTTGAAGATGCCATCCCTCTCTGTCCCAAATGGATTCCTTGGGTTGACTCTTGCCCTTCTGTTCCCAGCTCTTCCTGGGTTCTCTTTCCAACCTCCTTGGCTTCCCCAGGATCACTTCAGACCCTGCATATCCAGCACAGTGAGCTGGGTGACACCACACATGCCTACCCACGGACCTCCTATGGACCTGGGGTTGAGCACACCCCTACCCCATCCTGGTTATGGTTCCCGGACCCCACCTCCACCACAGCCACCTCTGGCCCTCTCAGTCTTGCTGTGAAAACCCCTCCCGCCTCCCACCTGCTCATCCTCCTTCAGAAGCTCTTCCCATCATGGGATTTCCTGGATCACAAACCCCACTGGCTCATTCTAAGGCCAGTCTGCTTGGTCCAGTACCCCGCAGCTGGCTGCTGGATCCCTTGGGGTCTGGAATTAGTACCTTGCACTTCCCACTCCCAGTTCTACTCCTACGCCTCCTTGATAGAACATCACGCATCAGTGAGGCCCAGACCTGGAGACCCTTTGGAGAGAGGACCACTGCTGTCCTGGGGCAAGGTGGGAAGTGGTTGGGGAGGTGAGGGGCAGCACTCACAGCCACTTCCACATGGTCTGAGCCCCGGTCATCCTGCTTGTGAAGCAGCTCAAAGTAGTACCTCCTGGAGGCCATAAGCCTGTGGAGAGAAGGCAGGGCTGTGTCCTTCTGTGCAGGAACTGTGAACGAATGGAGGGCCCTGGGATGAGTAGCACTCCCAGGCCTTCTGTCTTGTCCCTCAGGGACAGTGGGCTGGCCAGGATGGTGCTGGTGCCGTGTGTGGCAGTGTGCAGTGGATGAGGAGGTACCACTGGCCTCATTCTCACAGGCCAGCACACATGTGCATATACACATGAATGCTCGTGCATACATGTCAGTCATTCACACATACCAGCACACAGGTACACACATATAAATGCTTGTATACACACTCCAGCCACATGCACCGTGTACAAATACCAGTGACTCCCATACCAAGTGCGCACGCACAAGTGCTTACACACACAACAGCCATACCCAACAATGTATATGAAAACAAGTGCTTGTAAGCACCACTAACATACCAACATGCATGCATACACATATGCTGGTGCAAACAACACAGTCACACACCAACACATATACATACAGGTGAATGTTTACATACATACCACAGCCACACAAACCCCAACACATGTGCATACAAGTGCTTTACACACACCCTTGTCACACACACCAACACATATGCATATGCATGAATCCTTTTTTATTTTTATTTTTTGTATTTTTAGGGAAGGGTCTATAGGGTGTTGAGGGTCTCACTATTAGATTGGACTTGTAGTGATCCGTGTGTTTACAGCCTCCCAAAGCTGGAATTACAGGCGTGCACCACCACGCCCAGTCTCAGCTGCTGTCTCAGCATGCCCTGGGGGCGGGGCTGGCACAGCAGGCCCAGGGATCGAATCCCCAGCCCCTGCACCTGCTTGCAGGTGTTTCAATTTGCTGAGCTATTTGGTTGGCCCCTGCATGAATCCTTATTCATGCCTGTCACTCACATACCCATGAATGCCTGGACACACACAAGCTATATACACCAATACATGTGCACACAAGTGCTTGTCTATACATCAGTCACACACCAACACACACATGCATACACACATGAATGTATACATCACACAAGCAACATGTGTGCATGTTTGTACATACCTCATTCACACATACCAATACTTACATTGTGCATACGCATGAATGTTTATACACACCCATCACTCACACACCAACACATATGAACATACATGTATGAATGCTTGTACATAACCCAGTTACTCACATATACCTACAAGTGTGCATGCACACAAATGCTTGTATACACTCAGTCACACATATACCAACACATGTATGCATACATACATGAATACTTATACACACCTGTTAATGGTTTGTGTCTAGTTGTTCCCCCAAAGCTTCATGCAGTCATGGGGCAGCTTCTACAGTTTGTGATTAATTCTTGATCCAATGCGGGGATTATGGGTGTGAGTGCTATCCCTGCCCTGGGGTGGGTAATCTGCATTACAATGTAAGGAGGGGAGAGAGGCTGGCCTCTGCCACTGCTGCCACTGCTGCCACTGCTGCCACTGCTGCCACTGCTCCTCCCTTTCCCCTTTACTCTTTGCTGTTTTCCACCACCATGAACAGCTGCCCTTTGCCTGTGTACTCCACCTTGGAGCCAGCAGAGTATGGACTGAAACTTCCACTAACTGTGAGCTAAATAAACCTTTTCTTCCTTAATTTTGCGTGTCAGGTATTTTGTCCCAGCAACAGAGAAGAGTAACCAAGACAACACCCCAATCACACCAACACATGTATGCTTGTACCTCCTGTGGTCACTCACCGTCTGGGCTTGGACACCTGGGAGCTGAACTTGGTGAATTCTCCAGGTGCTGTCCACTCGGAGCCAGTCTGGGGGTGACACATCAGGGTTGTAGTGTACACCTCCTCCTGGGGGCACCCAGGGAAGGCAGGGCCTGGGGTGGACAGGTACCTTGCCCACGAAGGCCACAAGCTGGGCAGCTGCTGGGCTCTCATCTGGGCTTAGCCAGAACTCAGAGTTGTCATCTGAAGCCACCGAGAACTGGACATCTCCTAATCCACAGGCCAAGATCAGGGCCAAGCTTGCCCCCCACCCCCCACCCCCATACCCGACCTCACACCATCTCTTGTCGGGTGGATGTAGCCAAAGATCCGGAGCCCGTAGTTCTTCCACCTGGGGGACACGGCCAGCTTCTTCACAGTGGTGCGGGTCTAGGGGCAGGGAGTGCTGGTCAGCAATACTGCACAGTTCTGTCCACCTACCGTCTACTGCCCAAGAGCACTCACATGGGGGAACAGTGAGAAGTGAGCACTCACATGGGGGAACAGCGGGAAGTGCAGGTTCCTTCTCAGGTGGCCCACGGTGCCCCCACACCAGTCCTCAAACACGTGCAGGTTCACTTGTCCCTTGTACTGCGGGTAGAGGGGATTCAGCCACAGCACAGCTGACCCTACCTCCCAGCCCTTCCAGGCCCATGGAGCTCACCTCCTCCCGCCACGTGGGCACCTGATGGGTGAGGTTCAGCGGGGCTGGCTTTTTCACCCCCACAGGAAACTGCTCATCTGCATCCTGACCTTCAGGCTACAGGACAGAGAGGGTAGGGAGGGGTCCTCCAGCCACACACACTTTGCCCAGGCACCAGAGACAGCTTCCCAACCCCTGTCACACATCTGGCCATATGGCCCTAGTACCCCCATACCCAATGCTGTGTCATACCTGCCTAGCAGACATGTGGCCACCCAACGACACACCAGTGACTTGAAACTCCACACTGGACTATGTCCACATAAGTGGCTTTGTGCACACACAGCTTCTCTCATGGCCTCTACTCACCGCCTGTTCCTCCTCACGACTCTCACTGGAGTCTGCCACCCTCTGCATGGATGGTAACACCTGGACACCCCGACCGTCTGTCACACTGGTCAGCTTCTCACCATCTGTAGGGGGCATGTGAGGTGTATGTGGCACAGAACCTCTCTGAGCTAGGCTCCCTGCTTGGTGTCTTCAGTTGGAGCAGGAATCCCCTTCTACGCGGCCAGAGCAGGCAGGAAGGCTGTGCAGTCTCCCGTGTGCCATGTCTGCTCCTTCGTGGCACATGATGCCCTACTCTCACCTGACCCCTGTTTACTTTGGTCCACCTACAATCCACCTCAGGACAGCCTGGGCAGGAGCCTCCACTAGCGCTTCCCACTCTCTAGCTGGTGCAGGGGTGCGGAGCTGTGCACACAGACTGTGTGTACATCACAGGCCAGTGTGTACTTGTATGCACAGGAAACAGGCCAGTGTGTATCCATGTGCACTTGCCACAGGTCAGCATGTATGCATACAACAGGCCAGTTTATACCTGTGTGTAGATGCAATAGACCTGTGTGCAACAGGTTAGTGTGGATTGATGTGTACACACAGACATGCTAGCATGTATCTGTATGCACATGAATAGTCCCCTGGGAGTCCTCACCCAGTAGCTCCACCTCAGGAAGAACTCAGGACTGTGTTACCTGAAGCACCTTTCTCGTGTTCTGCCTTCCTCAGTAGATTTGAGAACTTGGGGTTATCACAGTAAGTATCCTGGTGGTCAGGAAGGCCAGCACTGTCACCATGGATTAAGCTAGGCCTGGTTCATGGCACCTATGCCACCTGGACCAGCCTGGGCAGAGGAGAGATGGGCATACAGTCCTGCCTGTTAGAGGACCTGGTAACCAGGCACCTCTGAAGCAAGACTATTCCCTGTTCACCTCCATAGCCAGCCTTCTCTCCAAGAACCCCTCCTGGGTGTCTTCCCTAAACTGTGAACTTCAGCGTGCTACTGTGTGCCTGGAGCTGTCCATGCCTTT
The DNA here is from genome assembly GCA_002564285.1 of Tympanoctomys barrerae. Taxonomy (NCBI): domain Eukaryota; kingdom Metazoa; phylum Chordata; class Mammalia; order Rodentia; family Octodontidae; genus Tympanoctomys; species Tympanoctomys barrerae. Next base: position 5,524 of record NDGN011253369.1, on the reverse strand, counting down.
GGATCTGAGCATCTGAAAGAGGAGGCTTCATTTTATCCCATCTCTGTCCCCCCTGGTGCTCTCACCCAGGAGCCCTTGTGCTTCCGCCAAGCCTTGCATGCCTGCCTGTCCTTCCACAGACCTCAGGAGTGAGAATCCTGCACAGGCCCAGATAAGAATAAATTGGCCAGGGGCTCTTCTCTCTTCCTCTATCTCTAGATAGGGGCTACCTACGGCCTTCTGAGACCCCAGGTCCTTCCGTCACTCGCCCTGGACACAACCCCACAGACTGGCCAGATGCCCATAACCCATGCTAAGTCCAGGCATCAGGGGTGATGGGACCTCAGCAGCAGGGTCCTGGCAAGGCTCTGCTCTGCCTTCCTGTGGGGAGCCCTGCTCGCACAGGCTGCTGGACACCATCCTGACAGATGGGTAGGCTTTGGGCCTGTTCAGCTGCTCAGTGGCTCGGCAGCTTGGTCTGTGTGTAAGGCTGGTGCCCATCCCAACTCAGAGCCCAGCATGTGGGACTGGTGCCTGCTCTGGGCCTGGCCCTTTGCAGCTATGACTTTCTAGGACCTCGAACAGCACCTGCTGGCTAAGGAGCCAGGACCATGACCAGCTTCTCTGCTGTTCCAAGTGAGAGTTGAGGGGTCCAAGCTCTGGAAGTAGGCTCCTGTGTCTCCACCCTCTCCTGCTAGACTCAGTCTCTTTGTTCATGGGGAGGCCTGTGACTGCAGTGAAAATAGCAGTGACCGATGCTCCCAACTTAGGGTGCTGACGACAGCTGGGGTGGTAGGGGCTGCTTTTAGGGGTGGCCCAGGGCCAGGGTCTCTGGAATGTGTGGCAGCCCTGAGATGTAAGAGCTAGCGAAGAGTCTGGCGATCTGGGAGCCCGACTCCTGATGTGGGCACATCAGGAGGAGCAGGAGTACAGCACCGGGCTCCCGCCCTACGCGGGTGTTCTCCGGAGGATCAGTGCTGGTGGCCTGTCCTCACACCCTCAGGACACCTGCTTCCCTGTCTGCCTTTTCACCAGGCAAGGCCTCCTGCAAGCTCCGCCCAAAGTGTTTGTCAAAGGTCGGCGTTTCAGAGCCTCCCGGCTTCTGCCCACAAGGGTTGCTTTGTTTGTGGGGCCCCCTCTAGGGTGTGCGCCGGCACGGACAGCACGGGCCGCTCACCAGGTACCCGGGCCCGCGGGAAGCATCTGGCCGTGCTGAGGCCTCGGTGGCTGAGCCCCCTTCCCATCTCCGGGACTGAGGCCTGCCAAAGCCAGGGCGGCAGGGTCTGCCCAGGCCCACACCTCGTGCCCGCCCGGGTCCAGCCGTGCCCTTCCCCCTACCTCGCGCGTGGCCCTGCCGCTGGCGCATCGCGCGGCCCTGGCGTGCCAGGCTCAGGTGCACGTAGGTGAGCCACGCAGCGCAGGTGAGCAGGAGCAGCAGCAGCAGCAGCTTCATCCGCTTGCGGACCTTCTTCACTGGGAACCACGGCATCGCGCCGCGCTCAGGACCGTCGCCACATCCCCGCCGCGCTCAGCGCCTTCGGCCTCGCAAGGCCCTTTGTCCGTCGTGCCAGCCACCGCCGCGACCCCGCGTCCCGCCGCAGCCCCGGTGGGCAGCGGGAGCGGCTCCTCGGCGCCCTCGCCCGGTCGCCCCTCCCGGGCTCCCGCTGCTAGCGCCTGGGCCGCGGCGGGACCCAGCGGCACGCGCCGCGCAGCTGCTCACAGCACTGCCGCTCGGCCTATAGGGCGTGGCTGGCGCGAGCGGGGCCAATGGGAGGCGGGGGAGGGGCTTTCGGGGATTTCCCCCCCCCCCCACGCAGTATCCACCTAGGCCCTAGGGACTAGCGAATGGGGGTCCGGGAACCGGAAGGTGACAACAAGCGATCTGGGCCTGGAGCCTCGCGAAGACGGAGGGAGGCTGCTGCAGGAGGGAGGCTGCCACCCTGCTCTGGGGTCTCAGGAAACCTGGAAACAGAGAGGCCAGAAAGAGTAGGGCAAAGTAGGGCATGTGCACTTGGGGCAGGTGGAGCCAGAGGGGTCAGGATGGGCGGGTGCAAGCCAGGCGGAGGACAACCCCGGAGAGCCGGGAGTCAGGGCAGCAGAAGGCTGTGACTCAGGGCCTCGACCATGGGGCATGAGGAGTGGGCAGGAGGGCTCAGCCGCCCTCACCTGCTGTGACTTGACTGTGACCTGCCAGACTGGAGGTGTGGACATGACTCGCTCTCAGCTGGCTACTGCACTGCCCACTTCAGCCAGCTGCCAGCCTGCTTCCCCCCACCCCCGCCCCCGGCTGTCTCCGTGTCTGTCTCTGCCACCTCAAGGTTGAGCTCTTCCACAGGTTCCTATGCGGGTGGAACACAGAGCCCGGGTTCTCTCCATGGTGACTTGGCTCTGGTGTTAGGACAGGGATATGGGACTCTGGGCCCTAGTTATCTGAAGGCTCCACACTCCGGAGTTAGTGCACCCTAGTGAGGATAGCAGGGTGGCCTTGGCCTTGGGGATGGGTGATCCCTATGTCTTTCCTAGGCTGTCACAAGTAACCCAGGTTTGGCGGCAAGGAGGCATGGCCTCACCTGGTGCTGGGAAGTTTTCCGAGAGGCTCCTTTTTGTACTGACACTGCCCCACCATCCCCACTGACCTCATCTGGGACACAAAGTCAAGTTGGTCACTTGCTGCTGTGCTCTTACCTTTAGACTTTTCCCACCAATCACCTGCTCACTTTCACCAAAGCACCCCCCCCCCTTCTGAAGTTAGGGTATCTTCATGTTTGTGAAATATACTTTGATACTTCTGTGTGGCAATGGGGACCCCAGATGTAACAGAATTTGGCTGAGCATTACCTAGCTTTTCATGGGCCACAGCCAGCAGGACACAGCTGTGGACAAGGCACAAGAGGGCCTTCCTTTCATGGAGTTCAGGTTTGCTCAGAGAGGGGTGGACAAGTGACCACATAGTCCTTGTGGATGCAGAGGAGATGGGGTGATGGTGCAGGACAGCTACTCTTCCTGTGGTGATGTCTGATTGGACAGCAAATGTTTCAGTCTTCAGAAGCAAACGTTTGCAAGCAAGTCCTGGGAGAGAAGTGTTCTGGGCTCTGTCGCCTTCAAGGGTCACCAGCTGAGGGATTTGTTGTGTTCTTCTGGCAGGTGAGATAAAGGGCTGGAGGTGGGGTTGTGGGAGGAAGCCTGCATACTCCTCTGCCTTCTGTTACAGTCAGCTGGGATGGCCTTTTGGAGAGTAATGATTGCAAGATTTGTCCAGCTTCCACTACATATAGAAGGATCCCTACCTGGCCACAGGGGTAATAGAATAATCCCCGGGGCTGCGTCCTGGCAATACTCATGCTCTCTTGTTTTTAAACCACGTTTAACTGCCAAATGTTAAAAGGAAAACCAGGCTTTCTTCTATATGATGTAACTCTCCCATCCAACACCAGGTGTCTCCTCCTCCTCTTCCTCCTCTTCCTCCTCCTCCTCCTCCTGCTCCTCTTCCTTCCTTCTTTTCTTTCTTTCTTTTCATTTTATGTATTTGATACAGGGTCTCACTAAGCAGTTTGGACTTGTGGCGATCCTCCTGTTTCCAGCCTCCCAAGTGCTGGGATTACAGGCTTGCACCATCACACCTGGACTCGGTCACCAGCTCAGAGTGCCCTGGGGGTAGGGCCAGAGTGGCATGCAGGACCAGAGATTGAACCCTGGTCCCTGCGCTTGCCAAAGCAGATGCTTAATCCACTGAGCTAGCTTGCTGGCCCCAGGTGTGTTTTCAGAATTTAGTATAAAGTCACTTTTACCCACCTTTGGGTGGTACTCCTGTAGCTGTCTTTTCTTCTTGAGAGTGCTTCTGAGTCAGCACAAACACAGAGATACACACTAGCTGTTGGGAGGACATTTACTTTAGGTTGGGGGAATAGGAAAAGGGAAAGGATTGGTTAACCCAGGAGGGTCAGCAAGAGACTGTCATTGTCCACCTGCAGTCACAGGCTGCAACTGCGTTCACCACAGCCCTCCTCTACCAAGTGTTGTGCCTCTTGGCCCTCAGCCAGCACTACAGTGGCCCCACTGCAATTCTTTACCAGTGGGGTGACCCCAACCTTCATTCTAGAGGTGGTCTGTGCTGCAGCAGGTACCTCAGAGTTTAGAACCTCTGGAGTACAGGGTTACAGGAACAGGAAGCAAAAAATTCACTAACAGACTATTAGGAGTGATAACAGTCAAGAAAACATTGTCATTTCTGCTGCCTGATCCCTAGATCTGGGAATCCTGGCCTTGGAAAGCTATAGATACACACTGGCTCACATCACGACACATATGGGGCATGTACCCAGTCCCACGGTCTTGCTACACAGATGGAGCCAAAACTGTCCAAAGGCAATCTGGGACATGGGTGAGCCAGTGAGCTCCTTGGACAGATGTGCATGGAGAAAACACTGTGAGGGCGGAAGAATGCTGTCTGTAAAGTTCCAAGAGCGGGAGGCTGCTGCAGAAGGGCAAAATGCCTTGCTGTGTGGAAGGCTGTGGGTGGAGCAGTGTGCTGTTTGAAGACCCTGAGAGTCGCACACCCCTGCAATGCCAGCTCTTGAGAAGCTGAAGCAGGAGGACCGCTGTGAACGTGAGGCTGGCCTGGCTTACACAGTGAGTTCATGGTAGCCTGAGCTACATAGTGAGACCCCATCGAAAAACAAAACAACAACAACAAAAAACCAAACTCCATCCTCAAACCATGAGGATGGAGTATGCTGTGTGGAAGAAAGTGAAGGTGAAAAACTGAGGGTGGAACACCGTGTTGTGTGTAAGATATGCTATACAGAAGACTATAATTTGTGGAAGACTGTGAGGGTGAGCCAGTGTGCTCTGTGGAAGACAGAGCTAAGTACCTGATCATGTGGAAGACTCAGAGTGGAGCTCGATGCTGTGTGGATTATTGGGAGTGCAAAATCCCTTGCTATGCGGAAGATCATGAGCGTAAAAGCCATTGTTGTGTGGAAGACCATGAAGGCGGAACGCCTTGCTGGCTTCAGACCGGGTTGGTGGAAAGGTCCTGTGGTGTGAAGGCTACGAGGGAGAAAACGTTGCTCTGTGGAAGAATGTGCTGTGTGTGGTCAGGAGGGTTGAGCACCTTTCTGTATGGCAGACCGTGAGCATGAAACACCTAGCTATACAGAAGTGAGACTTGAGGCATGACGTGTGCTGATTTCAACTATTCCATTACAGATTTTTCTACCATTAGCTGTCAATTGTTGAGGGAGATGTTTTGAAATTTTTATTTTTATTTATATTTATTTATTTATTTATTTATTTTTTGGTGGGAAACAGGGTTTGAACTCAGGACCTTGTGCTTGCCAGGGAAATGCTTATTCTACTGAACCATCTCCAAGGCCTTGAAATTTTTAGTAATATTTGTGGATCTATGAGTTCCTCTTCAATTTCATAATTTTGCCTTATGTAGTTGTGTGTTTTGTTAGTGAAATATGCATTAAGAGTCATTCCTTTGGGCTGGGGAGATGGCTCAGTGGAATAAGCGCTTCCCTGGCAAGCGCAAGGGCCTGAG
>NDGN011253329.1:0-10206 GCA_002564285.1 Tympanoctomys barrerae | reverse complement strand
CAGGGATTGAACTCAGGCCCTTGCGCTTGCCAGGGAAACGCTTATTCTACTGAGCCATCTCTCCAGCCCCAGGGGAAATTTTTTTTGTCAGATAATTCTCAAAGGACTAATATTGAAAATATATAAGGACCTAAGCATATTAAACCTCCCCAAATAAAAAATTCAACAAAAATGGGCAGCTGAATAGACACTTTTCAATAAATACCAATAAGGATAGGAAAAATATATAGTATCTTTGGCTATTGGAGAAGTCCAGATCAAAACAACCGAGATTCCATCTTATCTCAGTAAGAATGGGATCATCTGGGACTAAAGAAAACAACAAAAGCTGACAAAGTCGTGGAGCAGTGTTGCTTCTGTATTGTGTGTAGAAATGCAAGCTTGTACAACCACTGTGGAAGTACATGTGGAGATTCCTCAAAACCCAAAAACCTGAAGATTTCACTTGACTCAGATATTTCTCTTTTGGATTATCCTCCTGAAAGATTTAGACGTAATATTCTAGTGATACAGGGCTGGGGAGACAGCTCAATGGCATAAACATCTACCAGGCAAGCACAAGGCTCTGAGTTTGATCCTGGGTGCCAACACAAACAAAGAAATAAAAATTATAGTGATACATATTTGTAGCATCACAACTAACAATAAATATAGAGAGAACTATGTGACCATCTGTGGATGAACGGATAAAGAACGTGTGGTACATAGACACAATAGAGTGTGACTGTCATTAAGTAGGATGAATTTGAGTCAGTTGGTTCTTGTATGGATCTTAGGACCATAATTTAGGTGAAATAAATCAGACAAGGAAGGATAAATATCACATGGATTCTCTTATATGAAAAATCCACAGTTCAACTTTTGTATTTTTTATTAGTACACACTTGTGTTACATAATGTTAACAATCCATGCAGGGAATTGGCACGTGTGTTACACTTATTCATTCTTTTTTCTTACCTTCTTTTTCTTTTTTCCCATCATCCTCCCTCCATCAATTGCCTTCTCTTTTGAGAAAGAGCTACCTTCCTAATTCCTACTACTTAGCTTTTATTTTGCTCTTTATTCACACTTTGATGAGTTAAAGGACAAAATAAAGGATAAATGTTAGGAAAAAGCGAGGTGGACTTCTTGGAGATGGAAACAAGATCTGAGGAAAGGAAGGGAGTAGAAGTGATTGAGATGCAATGTGTGTCAATCCCCAAACTGAAAGAAATTATTGTATATTTCAAAGCTACACCTAAAGAAAGGAAGAGAGAAATATTTTTTATGATGACTTTTTCATGGATATTTAGAACAAATATATTTGTAATCATCAAAAACTTGGGGGGCTGGGGAGATAGCTAGGTGGTCGAAGCACGTGCCTGCTAAGTGCAAAGACCCGAGATGGATCCCACACTGGCCTCATGCCAAGCTGGCCACCAAAACTGGGTGTGGTGTTGCATGCCTATAATCCCAGCGCTGGGGAGGAAGAGACAGGAGGATCACTGCGAGTCTGAGCTGCATAGTGAGACCCTGTACCAAACAAACAAACAAATAAATAAATAATTAAAGAAGAAACTGGGGAGGGGGATGTGGCAATGTTAGCCACCCATAGTAAAATGTAAGGGTTTACCTGAAAAGCTGGAAGTTTGGAAAGTGATATCCTCCACTGTGAGCTGATGCCTTAGTTTGCTCATGTGGCTATAATAAAATACTACAGATCAGGTAACATTTCAATAGCCAAAGGCCATTTGTCACAGTTATAAAGGTGGTGTAGCCCAAGACCAAGTGCCTGCTCCTAGGTGGTGCTTGAATGCAATGTCACACATGGTGGAAAGTGGCAGGTTCAAACCTTTGGACCTGCCCCAAAGGCACGTGTGTCAAAGGCTTGTCCCCAGCCTGTGGTGCTATGGCTAGGTGGGTGTCACTGAGGATCTGCCCCTGAAGGGGCCAGGAGAGCCAGGCTTTGCTTCCCTCTCTTCACATGAATCCTGAGCTCTGCCTTGTGCCCCCTAATGAGGATGTGCAACTTCACCACAGGCCCCATCCATGGCCTAACTGACCACGGGTGACATCCTCCATAACTCTGAGCCCAAATTCACCTTTTCTCTTTGCACACTGCTTCCCTTGGGAATCCATTATGGTGGTGGAGAGCTGGCGAACACAAGGGGCATGCAAGGACCTAGCTAACTCCCTCTGGCATTTCACAAGGTCACTACTCCCTCCTAAAGCTCCTCCTCTTGACTCTATTTTTGAGGAGTAAATTTCAACATGGATTTTGGAAAGGGGCCAAAGGGTCTGAACCATAGAAGCTGCCTTCTGACCCCACTTTGCAGGGAAACTCTAAGAAGCCACTTCTTGGTGAGTTCTGGGGTCCTGTGGAAGAGGAGTCTTCACAGTGGCCTGGACAGGACACTGATGTGCTTTCTCCCTCCTTCCACCCAAGACTGAATGAGGTCAGATTTCTTCATCTGCTTCAAATAACAACTTGCAATAGAAGGAATGCAAACAATGTGAGAATCTACTTTGCTTGCTAATAAGTTAGACAGCAAAGAGATTTGTAAATATGAGAAAATGTCATGCCTCTCACTGATTATTTTTTATTTAGCCTTTTCCAGTTAAAACATCATTTACATTAACATGTAATAAGTTTATTACTGTGATTTAAAAATTGAAGAAATGGACACAAAATTTCTAGATTTCAACTTCTAATATGAAACCATTACTGGGTGTAGTCACCATAAACCAAAAGCCTCTGGAGTCCTCAATAATTTTTTTTGGCTAGCTCAGCCTGCCCTGAGGAGGGTGGGGAAGGCACAGCATGTGGTGGATTGACCTGTAGTCCCTGTGCTTGTCTAAGCCTGCCGAAGCAGGCGCTTTAGACTGCTGAGCTATCTCACCGGCACCAGTAATTTTTAACAAGTGTAAAGAATTCTCTTCAAATTTTGTTTCTGCCATTTAGCTACTATGGTATCTTGGACAAGTTACTTAGCTTCTGTGTGATTCACTTTCTTTACTTCTAGAATAGAAGTAATTTTAATCTATCTCATAAAGTAGGTTTTGAGAACTAACTGCAGAGTCTCTAGCAGGCTTAGAACAGGTCCTGACTCTGCAAGTGCTGCGTCAGTATTGCAGTGTGGACAGCCGTCCTAGCACGGCAGTATCTGCTGCTCCTCACCTGCCGGGAAGCCCCCTAGGACATGGTGTCTGCAGCTCCTCTGGCTTCTGGCATAAGGCTTAGCGTGTCCTAGGCTTAAGGAGTGAATGAATGTGAAGCTGGGTGACAGCAGGACCAAACCCAGCTAGATTCCTGGTAGATTAACCCAAGTTGTACAAAGGAGATTCATTTGGAAGTAGTGGAGTAAGATGGCCACAGGCATGGGAGGAACAGACTCCAGGAACTGGACCGATGTGGAGGCCCGCAGCAGGCACAGTGGAGGCTCCGGGGGGTTGCAGTGGTGGTGGGTGGAGTGGCCTCCCACAGGATTCTGTCTGGCACCAGCTGCATGCAGAGGTGGAAGACTCTGAGGACACAGGGGTGGAGAGGCCCCACCTGCTGGTGGGGCCAAGTAACACAGCCCCACCTGATTCTTCCTGTCTCAGTCCCCTGTAAGCTGGGCTTGAGATTTCCAAGAAAGTGTACGCTGGAGCATGAAATGCCAGTCTTCATGAATTTTTCAAATCTATGCTTTAGGCAGTTATTTGTGTGTTTGACCATCTCATCCTCATGAACCATTATTCTAAGGTATTTTGGATGTTTGGAGAGGAAAGGATATAAGAGCTGTTCAATGACAACTCCAGGCCAGACACACTATGTATGCTTTCTTATTTAAAATGCTGAATTGCTTGTGAGGAAAGAACTGTTGCTTCACTCTGCATAAGAAGAAGTTGAGGCTGGTGGTGTTCGCAATCTCTCTGTGAGCCCGCTGCTGCTCAGGGGCCTGCTGGGACTTGAATCCAAATCTGTGTAAGTACGGAATCTAACCTCTAAAAAAGCAAATACTATTTTAGTTTTGTTGCATAAGTAATGCACACATCTTGTCTAACAATGAGAAAATATGAAAGTAAATGAGATAAACAGAAGTGAAAAATAAAATTATCTATATATTTTACTGTTCAGATATAAGAACCATTTTGTCTTTCTAGACTTTTTCCCCATATATTTGCAACAGGTTTTCTGCTCAATAATATATCATGGGGCCAGTGAGATCGCTCAGTGGACTAACTACCTGCTTTGGCAAGCACAGAGACCATTTGTCCTGCATACTGTGCCTGACCCGCCCCTGGGGTATGCTGAGCCTGCAACTGAGTCTGGGCATGGTGGCACAGGCCTATAATCCCAGAGCTGGGGAGGCTGAAAACAGGAGGATACTATGAGTCTGAGCCGCATAGTGAGACCCTGTACCAAATACATAAATGAAAAAAATATAAATATCATAAACATCATTTTGATTCTATAAAGTGCATTTCTATGTAACTTTACTTTTATTTATTGAGTTACTTTATGTATTTAGTACAGGGTCTATAGTGACTACAGGGTCTCACCACACAGATTGGATTTGTAGTGATTTCCTGTTTTCAGCCTCCCAAGCACTGGGATTACAGGAGCATGCCACCAGGCCTGGTCTCCATTGCTGGCCACTGCACTCTGCCTAAGCAGGTGCTTTAGTCTGCTGAGCTATCTGGCCAGCCTCTCTATGTAATTTTAAAAGATTGCATAGGGCTTTGTTGTATGAGTTTACTATTTATTTGACCAGTTTGCTGTTATTAAATATTTAGCTTATGCCTTGCTTTTCACTAATAAAAATACTTCAGTAAGCATCCTCATGACTTAAACTGTGTATATATCTTTACTTCCTCAGGATACATTTCTAGTAGCAGGAAGGATGATTTAAAGTATATTTTGGTGCGATTTTGGCTGAACTACTCCCTTATTTCCCTGCCCTTTCAACAAGTGTATATAAAAAGTCTTTGCCAGTGTTATGGTTTGTGTCTAGTTGTCTCCCCCAAAGCCTCATGGAGTCATGGGGCAAACTTCTAGTTTTTGATTAACTCATGATCCGCTGGGATTATAGGTGTGAGTGCTGCTGGGATTAGGGGTGTGAGCACTGCACCCAGCCTGGGGCAGAGAACCTGAATACAACATCAGGGAGACAGACTTGCTCTCTGTGGCCACTGCTGCTGTCACTCCTCCCTTCTGCTCTTGCTGTTTTGCTGCCTTCCGCCACCATGAACCGCTGCCCTCTGCCATGTGCCAGTCTGCCTTGGAGCCAGCTGAGGATGAGCTGAAACCTCCTGTAACTGTGAGCTAAATATACCTTTCCTTCCTTCATTTTGCATAATCAAATTTATTTTTATTTTTTATTTTATTTATTTATTTATTTTTCGGAACCAGGGATTGAACTCAGGTCCTTGCACTCGCCAGGGAAGCGCTTATTCCACTGAGCCATCTCTCCGGCCCCTGCATAATCAAATTTAAAATATTTGTTTTAGTAAATCCGTGCTTTTTCAGTTCCACTTTCTCACCTCTGGATCCAGTGTGAGCGGTGCTGTGCGCTGGGGCCTACAAAGGGTTAACGTGCTTGTTATCCTAGTGACTGTTCCCATGGCCAGGGGGCAGACACCAATGACCCTGATGAGGGTCACTGAGAGGGAAGACACAAGTCTGCATCATGCCATGGGGACAAAGGGACAGAGTGGGCTGGCATGTGGGGGAAAGTGTCTCGACAGCATGGGGCTCACCTGCCTGGTGTTCTTGCTTCCCAAGGACTATGGTGACCATTCCAGACTGAGCGGGTGCCAGCCAGCCCACCAAGGCTGGTGCTGTCTGAAGCTCAGAGAGGCGGGCAGGCGTCGCACCACAAGTGGACAGCAGGGAAGCTGAGTCCACTTGTGTGGGAAAGACAGTGGAGGGCATCTGGGAGAAATGGAATTTCCAGTGTCAGGAAAAGTACTTTTCCGGGGAGCTGCACATTCTACCCAAAGTCCCTGAGTGGCAGTGGCCTCTCAGTAGTACCATGAGCACCTTCGCCAGAACTAGGGCTCCTTGATGTGGGCCCAGGAGCCTGGTTTACTGTTTCCCCAACTCCAGCTGCCTATGCCAGGGATTCTCAGAGTCCCAATTCACGTGGGAGAGGATACATTGCCCTAATGCAGGAAGGAGAAGATGCTGAAGGCAGGTGGCTGACTATCCCAAGGATCAGAACTCATGGTTATGTGAGCTGTCCACACCTGCTGTACACATTTAGTAGGGACAAGGCAGGGTCCCCTGTGAACAACTCATTTACTTATCCTCTAGAGTACTGGGATTTTTAAAATTATGTGAAGGATGCTTACTTTCAAAAACACATTCAAAATAGCAAATAGAGTACATTTCATGAAAAAAAATGTTCCAAAGAGAGAGAAGATGAAAGCGGGAGAAAAGAACAGCAAAAAGGCATTGATATGTGAAGTGCGTGTACACCAAGGATTTTAATAATCCTGTCCACTAGTTTCTCTAGCAGTCAAGAGAGGAAGGGGTGCGTGAAATCCATCCTCACAGCCAGTTCATCTAATTCTTCTTCCTCAAGAAGATTCTCCTCATTGGCTAAGGGCATCAAGCACACTTTTAGATGTATAAATTTTTTTTCCCTCCAAATCTCTATGAATTTGTTTTATCTCCCTTTGGAAGCCTGAAATTGAGCTTGATTGTGGCAGTCCGATAGGCTGGGGTCCAGCCACTGTCTACCCAGGAGCTTCATGACTTGGAAAGTGGTTGAACTTCTCTAAACCTCAGAAAGACACTGAGAAGACACAGAGAGGAGAATTGTGCTGGGCTCGTGGGTGGCCAGGGCAGGCCGGCATCCTTATCTGCTTCTCTGTTTGCTAATATGCCACAGATTCCAATCTGCCCAATTTCAGGGATCTTTGGCAAAGGTGCCTCAGAAAGCTTCAAGGACTTGTCAGCTGCTAACCCTGTGCCTTCCTGCTTCCAAGCCCTTGTTCTTCTTACTCTGTGTCTGGATTTTCCTTAGCACGCCCATTCAGCTGCCTGCCAGAGAAGGCTTCCTTTATGAGGGTCACAAGTTAGCAGAAATGTCGTGGTTGAAAGACAAGTGCCTGTTTGTCCCTGGGGTGGCACTGACCTTTGATGTGCAGCTCCCTTTCTGGGCTGGTTTGGCACATGGAGAACCAGGATGGGCTTCTGGTGAGAGTGACCAACTCCCTCTGCCTCTCAGAGCAGTGCACCATTGCGAGAGCTTGAGTCGGAGCTGCTGAGTGCAACCCAGGTCCTTGGCTTTGCAGGAAGGCTTCTCTGCTGTTGGAGGAAATGTAGAAACCTTTCCAGGAGGACTCTAGAATGAAGGTGAGTGAGAGGAGAAGCTCAACAGGGCCCCAGAGGATCTCATTCTTTTGGTGTCGAGCCCACTGGGGATGGGGCAGTGAGGCAGGGTGGGCTTGGTGCTAGGGTGGCCTCTGTGGGGACTCATGTTCGTTTGCAAGCAGAGGTTCGCTTGGCCTCAGCATTTCTTGGGGCTGTCTGGGTGTGTGGCTTCAGACGAGAAAAACTCGCTGGCTGCAGGGGCTCAGTGGCTACTAGCTATTTGCTACTTCAGCAGGCAGTGTTGGTGGGGTTTTGAGGGCCGGAGCCCTGCGGATGCGGAGTTGGGAGAGAATTCTGAGGGCAGAGTCCTGCAGGCTTGTGAGCCGCTTTGGTGAGGGCCAGGACCATCCAGAGGGCTGAAAACAGTGCAATGCTTAAATCTTCTTTTCTTCCCCAAAGATGAGAAATTACATAAACAAGACTATATTCCACCTGGGAGCACTTCATCCATGATGTTAACTAATGAATCAGTCGATTGGTAACTTCATGGCATGCTGGGTATATGAGCCTGGTGCTCCATGACAGGGACACAGAAGTGAAGAAGGTAGTGGCTTGGGATGGAGTTGAGTCTTAATAAGACAAGGAGGTTCTGTGAGCCTTCATCCAGACCGGAAGTTCATGCCTCATTCACCATGCAGGTTACAGAAAAACTGCAGCATCTCAGCTGGCAAACAGCACTCTCCTGGCTACTTTGGAGGGTACCTTTGAGTACCAAGTCTGGAAGTCATCAGAATTCAGATATTGGAAACATCCGGGAACTTACAAAGGGTTTGGGGCAGTTAAACTGTTGGAGGCCCCACAGACAGTCAGTTTCCACAAGACCCAAAGTGAGATTTCCCACAGTCTGCAACACATCTGCTTCTTTCTTAGGCCTCCTGGGACTCCTTGGGATCACTGAGGTCTCTGTGTTCATAGAGCTCAGGAGACCCACGATGTTTTCTCATCAGGTAGGTGGTAGTGCCCGCCATTCTGAAGGAGTGGATGCATCTTTTTCATCCTTAGCTCTGTTCACTGTCTTCAGGTCCATGAAACTGGGTGGCCTTGTGGGGTGCAGCTGATGGATGGTAAGATGCCATGGTGCAGCTACCCAATGAGGGTCACCCAATAGGGGTCAGGTCGAGAGAAGAGAACCCAAAAGTGGTTTCCGGGAGGTGATCTCAGTGTCTAGATGGGCAGAAGGTGTGGAGGGTCAAACCCATTAGGCAAGCTCAGGAAGTCAGAAGCTAGGAGCACCAAGAGTGAGGTAGAGTAAGGCCTACGGGAGCTCCGAGGACGAATGGGCAGGACTAAGGACACAAGGACCAACATTGTGGTCCCGTGCGCTCGGTTCAGGTGTTGTGGTTTAGTCCATCCACAAAGAGCACTGCAGAAAAGCATAAATTTGAATGAAGAATAAAAGCCAATAGTGTTTTAGACAAAGACAGAGCAAAGGAAAGTAATGAAAGGAAAACAGATGTCTAGCAAAATGCAGGGGCTGGGGAGGGGGTAAGTGCCATTTAACTCCTGGTCTTAGATACACTGGCTGGGGACACACTGTGCCTACACATTTCAGGCATCCAAGCCCTGCACCCTCCTACCCGTAGGATATAGTGATGCTGGTGGAAAGAACAGAGTGTATAGGTTTAATAATATGATCCGTGAAGGAGACACTAGAGGATTTCTTTCTTTCTTTTTTTTTTTTTTTTTAAATATACTTGGTACAGGTCTCACTATGCAGCTTGGACTCATAGTGATATTGTTTTCAGCCTCTCCAGTGCTGGGATTACAGGAGTGCACCACCATGCCTGGACTCGGTGGGCATCTCAATGTGCCTGGGGGCTGGGCCAGCATACCATGTGGTGCCGGGATTGAACCTGGTCTCTGTGCTTGCCTAAGCAGGCGCTTAGTGCACTGAGCTATCTCGCAGGCCCCATTAGAGAGTTTTATTTTTTTAATGAAAATGCATAAATTCAATGAACCATCCTGAGACTTCCCAAAGACTCTATTTTTTTTTTTTTTTTCTCTATCAGGCAGACATTTCAGCCACTTTTCTCAGTGAAAGCATTTTTATGCCTCGTCTGCCTCCCCCACGGAAGCAACAGTGGGTTTCTACGTGATGAGATCTACTTTGGCTAATTGTAGCCTGGACTGGGACGGCAGTGGCTCTGTTGTCCCGACCACACTCTTTACCTCCTGCTATCACTGAGGCTGACTGACACTGCCCTTAAGCCCCCGTCACTGGGGAGATCCATCCTGTTCTTAAAGGGAGTGGCATGGCCGGGGGCCACCATGCAGACAGGAAGCGTGTGACCCCTTTTTATTTTTATTTTTTTATTTATTTTTTGATGGAACCGGGGATTGAACTCAGGCCCTTGCCCTTGCCTGGCAAGCGCTTATTCTACTGAGCTATCTCCCCAGCCCCAACCCTTATGTTTAGATAGTTCAGGGGACTCAGATGCTCCAGGTCCTGTGTGAGCAAACTGGAGTCTACCTCAGAATTCAGAAGAAAATGAAACTTAAACTCAGCCAATCACAGATGGATGTTGGCTAAGGCGGGCCTTAGTTATACAATCATGAACTGGGATGGTACAAGTAAGAGAACTGCTAAAATTTTGATGGAAAATGTGCTTTTGTTTTGTTCCCACATTCATACTGTAAGATTCTACCCTTTCTGTTGCTTTGGTGGAGCTAAAACTCTTCAGTATTTTCATGTGCCTCAGTTTATCTTTTATCACTTAATCTGGGGGCAAAACCAAACCAAACCATGGCTTGCTAAACCAGTTGCCTTGACACACAAAAAGGACCATCTTTTTTTTTTTCCAATTTATTTATTTTGTGTGTGTGTGTGTGTGTGTGTGTGTGTGGCCAGCTCAGCCCACCAGGG
>NDGN011253260.1:0-13682 GCA_002564285.1 Tympanoctomys barrerae | reverse complement strand
ATTAACCACTAGGAAGAATGTATGCAATGTATGAATTATTGAAACTGTCCTACCAATTTGATTGGAAACTGTCTCATTGTTATTTATCAATAAAATTATGGGGGAAAAAAGAAAAGAAAATAAATTATAGCATTTAATTGACTATTACCTATATTAATTCTTCAATATTTGGTAAAGAGTACTTCTTTGGTCAGTAATATAAAATAAATCACAAATGGCAGGACCTTATTGTATCCTTAGCTTTTATATTTATGTTTCTCAGAGAAAAACCTACTAAATAAATTATAAATATAGCTTTCACAATTAAAATAGATAATACAGAAACCATTGTTACTCAGATATTCTTGATTTGAAAATCAACATCTTGTTTTGCAATGCAACATATATATTGATATATGTCACCCTGCTTCTGTCTCTGTTTCTGATTTTTGTTATTGCTTTTGTGTTTACTTTTCAAAATAAAATAAAATTAAATTAAAAAAAATAAAAATAAATAAAATGACAAGTGGATCACTTCTAAAAAAGGTGGTTTTGTGAGAAATAATTTGTAAAACATTTGCACTTTGTATATTAAAGTTTTACAACAACTTTGAATATAAATTCCACAATATGTGTATTTCTAATGTGAGTTTCTAATGTGAGGTCTAATGCGACAGCTGTAAAATACATAGAAAAGGCAAATTATTTGAAAAATGTATAAAATTTGTACCTTATAAAGTAATAAATTGCATGGCTTGCACAGTTGTTATTCTAGCTATGTGATGAATTTTACATTTTAGTTTGTTTTCTTACTCTTTAGTTTCAGGAAAATGTTTGTCCTTATCTTGATATATATTTGAATTTCAAACCAGTAGATAAGTAGTCTTTTCAAAGAACCTGTAAAAGTTTATAGATGTACGTGTATAGTTGAAATGTCTGCATGTCTGATAATCCTGGAGGCTTTGGTGTGATTTATTTTCTGTGATGCTAGCTTGATATTTTTCTCTAGTGTCTCCTTATTTGAGATGTTTTACACCTTGTTTGCTCCTATTGTAAAAATAAGCTTAAATAGAAAATTCACAAAATCATATATTCTTGCTCATAAATAGACTAATTCAAATATATTTACAAAGATACGGAATACATATAGGTATATATCTACAGACAGATATAGATACAGATACTCACATAGATTGAGAGAGCAAGAGAGCAAGTAGATGCTACAATACGCACACTGTGTTTGGATCACAGCATTCCTTTTGACAGTTACCAATAGCGGGGTGGTGTTTCATGAACCTAAGCTGTCCGCATTCCTGTTTGACAGCTACCTTCACCAAAAAGAAATTTACTACCGTAGGCCCCAGGCCTTTCCTGGTTTAGTAAATAATCAATAATAAAGGAGAGGAAGGAAATATAAAAGAATTAAGGTATGCTTCATACCAGTCCCACATGAGGAATGTAATCTTTATGATAAACAGGAATACGTATGTTTTAAAATTGTTGATGTGGTGTACAAGGACCTGGACCACTCATACCAATTGCAAGCGTATCTGTAGAGCAGTCCTAGTCTCAAACAGCCACTGGGCAGTTTCGTAAAAATGCAACAGCGGTAACTCCTCCCCTTAGGATGGTCATTCCGAATTTCAGGAAAGTGGCAAAAGTCTTAGAATATGGAAGATTTTGTTGGTAGACAGGAAGCCTGGCACAAGTCTCAGGACTTTGTACCAGCAAACACAACTGCAGAGAGACAACCTGCTTTTTGGAGGAGATCATGATGGCCAGTCCCCACAGCCACCGAGCTGTCAGCTGCACACCCATGTGAATATGTCCAGGCAAACTTGAAAACCTCAGACTTGCAAGAACATATTTTGCAGGCTGGGTAAATAGTTCAACATGATAAGCACCTCCCTGGCAAGCACAAGGACCCGGGTTCTATCCCCAACATGCCACATATGTGGTGCACCGCCCACCAAAACCGGGCATGATGGCACATACCTGTAATCCCAGCGCTGGGCAGGCTGAGACAGAAGGATGCATAGGGAGACCTTGTACTAACTAACTAACTAACTAAATAAATAAATACATACATACATACATACATACATACATAAATAACTGAAATGTTTTGCACAGACACTGGACTTGAACAACAACCACGAGGGCTTTGTTTGAGCTTTATGTATTTGCAGATCATATTGCTTATAATCTAAAACAAGTGAACAAATCTACTTAGGTTTTCAATAAATTTTTCCTCCTATATTATCAAAGGAAGGCAAAGTCACTTTAACCCACATACTATGCATTATCATCCATATATTACTGGTTTGCAGGTCAAAGTAAGAAAGAAACAAAATCACCCTTAAAGTAGTTCAGAACATGTTGGAACCATTGCAGATTTCCAAGTCTTAAGGCATTAGAAACTTATAAGATATCACAACTGCACAGCTGAACCTGTTAGCCTGTCACTTACTGATTGTCCAGTTCTATTTATACTCTCATTACTGTGAAGATGGAAGTTGTAAATATTGTGTTTATGTTAACCTAAAAATAGCTTTTATTGCTAAACAAGAAGATGGGGGAATCTAAGAAAAAAGACATAAGGCCTATGATTGCACATTCTCTTCCTATTGCATCATGCTGTAACTGCTCCAAATCACAATCTTATTGAGAAATGATCTTGTTAAATAGCCACTGACTTACTAACTTGGAAAAATTGAAAAATGCTACAGAGCTACGGACCTCCACCTCCCAACCCTTCCTGTAGACACTCCTGTAATTGTTCTCAAAAAACTGGTCTCCCTCCGAAAAGCTTTCTATATACAGACTATTACAATAGAATTTTTTTACCTAGAATATCAACTTTGATTTTTATTTTGAAATCTATTTTTAAATATGTTGAATTGAATGTAATTGTTTCATATTTTTTATGATGTCTTTTTTTAATCTTTTATTTTTTTATGTTTTTGGTACAGGTTCTCGCTAGGCAGCTCAGACTCATATTATCCTCCTTTCTCAGCCTCCACAGAGCATGTGCCACCACTTCCAGTTTTGGTGTCCAGCATGACATCAGGGTGGCATGATATGGGGTACCAGGAATTGAACCCAGGTCCTTATGCTTGCCAGGCAGGCACTTAGACCACTGAGCTATCTCCCGAGCCCTTTACAGGGTTTCTAGTCATAGTAATATTGTTATATTCTCTTGATGATGTTCTTAATATCCTCTATACACATAACTTGTTAAATACAACTTATGTCTTATAGACTACAGTATACATGAACGTGTGTAGTCTGCAAAGAATCTGATGAAATGAATGGTAATAAAATTAATATTTACACAACAGGAAAGTTGTAAAAAGTAACATTGCCAGAATTATATAATATGTTGGAACTGAATATTAACCTACATAGGTTTTCAATAAATTGTTTGTCTTATATTATCAAAGGAAGGCAAATTCACTTTAGCCTCTATATTATGCTTATCAACATTATATAACAATTTATGAGATTTGAAAGATAAACTAAAATTGGCCAGTTAATTAGTGAGAATAATTAAAGGGAAAACTAAACTTAGTGGCACATCTCTAAAGAATAATCAAATATTACTAATCTGAATTTTTAAAAGATATTTTCAATAATTGCAAGTATTCCAACAATGATTTAGCTGTTTCTTTCTAAGTGAGGTGATTTTTGTCCTGTGTTAACCAACTTCCTGTCATTTTAAAAATATCCTATTGACAAAAGTATTCTGAAATGTCTCTGTAGCATTGTATAACAAAAGTCTAGCTTTCAACGAAAAACCTAAGTTATAAAAGTTCTAGATGAATATATCAACATTTTGTGCTAACACATTGGGCAATAATTATTGAGAAGAGAATCTTTCCAAAAATGAAATTAGAAAATGTGCTCACTGTATACTAATCCAAGTATAAATGTAAAATTAAAACCTACTAGGTAAAGTAACCCCAAAGCCAGTTATGACACATATCATCAAAGCAATTATAGCATTCAAATTATTTCAGAGGAATTCTTTCTGAGGAGCAAAGATGTCCTTCCTGACCATATCTTAATAAGGTTTTTCTGGGTCTTTTTCTCAACTAGATAAAATTCTAGTTCCATTCTCACAAGCCTGAAAAGTCTACTCTTAGCAATCACGCTGAGAAGTCAGGTCATCCCCACCCATGATATTTCCTCATTCCCAATTTATACCTTTCCAATTTTCCTTCCCCCTGAAAATGGTGTTATATCAATTTAACAAGCATGTCCCCCACCTTTTGTCTTCCTCTAAGTAATTTAGTAATCCCACTCTTTGGCTGTAAATCTGCACATGTCTTTGCTTGTTCCAGAATTAAATCACGTCCTTGTTGTGACCTCTTTTTTCTTATTATAGTGGTTGTTTAGAAGAGCTATTTCTGCACTTTAAATACTCTCAAACTCATTTTTTTTCAGCAAACACAATGAAAAGTAAAATTCTCAGCACACTAAACACAAAAGAAAAAGAAAGAAATTCTTCATAAAATAGATAAACATAACAGACTGGCTTAATCTTTGAAATAAATCTTGAGGAAAACCTATTAAAACTTCATCTTCAAAAATGAAATATTGAGACCATTCTGCCTGAGAAAAGGAAGTAGAAAAAATGCTTATCATTACAATGACCAGTCAGAGTTGTGCCAGACTTCTCTAGTAAAGTAGTAATAAGAACTTAAGTGTAAAATGACTAGAAAAATACAAGCAAAACTATGACTTTTAAAAATGAATTATGTTATGGGTAAAATGAAAAATAATTTAAATTCTAAAAGATATTTTGTAAATAAAATTATCAGTTGTGTAGAAATAAATCTAATAAAACCTGGGACAGAAACATATAGAAAAAATTTTAAAATATTACAGGAAGAAAATTAAAAAATTTGAAACTAGGAGATACATCATGATTATTGACTAAAAGTCTCTCTAAAATAAATGTGTAAACAAGTCAATAATGAACTTAAGTTCATTAAGTTCATTAAGTTTCAAGTTTGAAACTAACAAGCTGAATGTAAAAATAAAGAAGTATTTAAAAGGCCTAGGGCAAACTTAGAAAATAAATAAAAGAAGAAGAAAGTATTCTTGTTAATTTGAAAACTTATTGGGATCATAGTAATTATGTTGCAAAGGTGGAGAGAAAAATAGATTGATAACGTTAAATTTTGAGATAGATTTAACTTAAACAGAGGGTATAAAGGTACAGGACTATATTAATACAAAAAATTGTATTACTCAAAAGACATGTTAATGATAGACAAATGGCAAGCCTTTTCAAGAAAAATATATGCATTATGATTATAAAAGGGATCATTATGCATCCTACTTTTGCCTTAGTCTATTTATGTTGTGTTATTGTTTTTTCTTTTTCTTTTTCTTTTTATCAATTGCCTCATGGTAATTAAAAATACAAATTCTTTCACTTACAAAATGTGATTATTTGGTCCATACATTTTATAGTTATTCTTCAAACAACACAAGTTTTGTGTTCAGATTATGAAAATATCACCTATAGATCAATTTGAAAGCCAATGGAAAACAATTAAAAATGTTCTTGAGTTGAATAAAATGCCTGCTAAATTTGTGTGCTAGTGCATCATAAAACTCTGCCGAGCACCCAGCATTTGTCATTAATAGGATACATGCTAAACTGAGAATATAATAGCAATAGCCAAAGGCTAGATGAGGTATAAATGTTTAATAGTAAAATATAATTTTGAGGTATTAATTAATTCAACTAAAACTGAAATGCTGCTAGGGTGGTATATGGCATTTAAATTCTTGCAATTACATTTGGAAGACTTTTATTTTTCATTTTGCCATACTGGGGATTGAACTCAGGACCCTGCAGTTGCCAGGTGAGCGTTTATTCTACTGAGCTATCTCCCCAGCCCCTTTGGAAAACTTTTTCAGTATTTGCTACAACCAAATGTACATTTATTTCCTTGCTTAGTAGTTCTATTTCCATTTAAATACATAAAGATTTATAGATATGAATATTAAAATATATATTTTATAAATATGAATATTAAACTGAATTTTTAGAATTGTTAATATGATGGCACAAAATAGGCTAAAATAAAATAGCAACGATGTATACCAGTTGAATGGATATATAATATGGTGAAATATTGTATATGTCTTAGTTACTTTTCTCTATTGCTGGGACAAAATATCCAATACCCAGAATTAAGGAAGGAAAGGTTTATTTGGCTCATAGTTAGTGGAATTTTCAGTCCCTACTCAGCTGGCTCTAAGGAAGTGCCACACAGCAGAGGGCAGCCATTCATGATGGCAGAATACAGAAAAGAGCAAGAAGAGAAGCAGCCGCTGTGGCAGCTAGTGAGCCTCTTTCGTCACCCACAGTGCATTCAAGCTACCACCCCAGGGCGGCTGTGGCACTCACACCCATAATCCCAGCACTGGATCATGAATTAATCACAAACTCGAGAAGCCACCCCATGACTGCATGAGGCTTTAGGGGGACCCTGGACACATACTATAACAGAATATAGTAATACTGTTTGATATAAATGTAGATAGAATGTGGATTAAAGCACACTGAAGGAATAATTTCTGCGTGAGTCCATGTATGTGAAGCACCAATAAGTACAGAATTATGTTCTGGGCATGAGATTAATTTTCCTTTGGGGAGAAAGGTAAAATCCAGAAAGGGAGGAAGCACATGGGGAACTTATGACATACTGATAATATTCTGTCTTACCTTACAACATGTCGACTTTCATGTAAGCATCCTGTGCTGATAATAAAACTGGAAAATTATAGTTTATTGTCATGTGTTGGCATAATACTTTAAAGCAAATGTAGTATCCAAGCTATCAATTTTCAAAAAATTTTCTTTTCATTGAACATAACAATTTCTATTGCAAAACAATTCGTACTTTGAGCTGGGGAGATGGCTCAGTGAGCTAAGTGCCTGTCTGGCAAGCAGAAGGACCCAGGTTCAATTCTCAGTACCACATGCAGTTCCAACCCCAGATTCCTGACTGAGTTAGTTACAGAAACCAGGCATAGTGGTCAAAACCTGTAATCTCAGTGCTGGGAAGGCTGAGACAGGAAGATCACTATGAATCTGAGTTTCACAGAGGGACCCTGTACCAAAGAAATAAACAAAAGATTTTTAAAAGTATTCTACTTTGGAAACATGATCTTCTTTATATCATACATCTGAGCCAGTTAAAATAAATTAAGTTTTACCAAAAGTATAACAAAAAACAGGGCAGGGAAGATGGCTCATTAGAATAAGTGCTTGCCTGGCAAGCATTGAGGTCTGAGTTCAATCCCCAGTACCTCAAAAACAAAACAAAAACACCACAAGAGAAAAGAAAACAAAATAAAAGAACACAAAAAGCTAAACTAATATTTTGCATGTTAGGCATACCAAATACACTTCTAAATTTTCCCCTGATCATGCTGACCTTCAAAATGTGTGTGTGTTTATGTGTTTGTGTATTCTTGCATGTATGGGTGCTTAAAATTTTAGTAATTGTTTATGAGACTAATATCATCCTATCCTAAATGATAGTTTTAAGGTTCTTCTTTTAATCTTACTTTACTATGAAGCATTTATTCCAAGCAGTTGCCACCCATTTAAAGGTTTTTTTCTGAGCTGGCTTCGGTTGCTCATCTAAGCGTATCTGTATTAATAAAGGTCATCACTGGCCAGACAGATGATTAAATCAAGATCAGAGTAAAGATGCAATTGCTCAATGTCATAAATTTCACAGGGGAGAAATGAAGAAAAATTGAAAGTATTCTAAAATCCAATTGCATTTTCATATTAGCTTCTGTGGGTCAAAATCAGGAAATGTGAGCATTAGATGTTAAATTATCTCCCATTTATGAGATCCAGTGTGAAATAAGAGGGTTCTAGTAGCAATGCCATTGTTTAATTTCTACTAGTAAATTTAACTCCCCTTTCAAGTATGTAATAATATAAATTCAGTTTCATGGGGGAAAGGAACCCTCATCATTAGATGAGCTCCAGTAGTTAAATTATGATAAAGATTTAGGAGAAAATGGAGTTTTGTTCAATCAGTATCACATCTGAAATCGATTCTTTGAAACAATGTCTATAACATACCTTGTCCAGGCTGACCTTGAACTTGCTACATATCCCAAATTAGCTTCAAATTTATGATCATTCTGCCTCAGCCTCCCTAGTGTTGAGCTTACAAGTGTGCTGCTGGTTCTTACATCAAACTGCAATAAACACATAAAATTATATTGCCCAAATAAAAGGAAAGGATGTGTAGTCAATCTTCATCCTACCCCACTACAGTTTCCCCCATTGTTATTGTTAACGATTCACTGATATAATTCTTTCAGATGAAAGCAAATATCCAGAAAAACAATAAAATTTAGTAATACTGATCACAGCATTTCATTTAGCTTTTCTGGGTGATGACTCATTATGAAGATAGAGACATAAGTTGCTAATTATCTATAGGAATAAAATGTTTGAGTAACAATCTTGTATTGCATTTGAATATTATTGTTTGAATGCATTTATTTACTCATACTTTTAAAAAATTTTTAGATGCTTTGTTTTCTTTAACCATTTGTCTTCTGATAGTGTAGAAGGGAACACTATGCTTTTTATTACAAAACTACTTGATCCTCTTTTCAAATATGGGATTTTTTTTAAGGGCCAGCCAGATAGCTCAGCTGATTAAAGCACCTGCTTAGGGAGGTGTAGGGAAGCAGGGTTCTATCCTTGGCTTGCCACCCAGGCCTCACTCTTGGAGCACACTGAGATGGCAACTGAGACTGGGTGTGGGGGCAGCACCTGTAATCCCAGTGCATGGAAAGCTGAAAACAGGAAGATCACTATGAATCTGATATGTGTGGTGAGACCCTGTAGACTCTGTACTAAGTATATAAAAATAAAAGTACAAAATAAAGACAAATATGGAACTTCACTAAGGATTTCCAATCAAACATTTTTTCTTCTTGTAAAGAAATATGAATAATGAGTCTGAACTTGTCTTAGTTAGTTTTCTCTCATTGTTCAGACAAGATACTGGACACCCAAAATTAAAGGAAAGGTTTATTTGGCTTACAGTTTGAAAGGGGATCAGTCCATCATCAGTAGGATTCAGGGCAGAGTGGACCATGGCAGAGGGACAACATTCATGGTGGTGAAAAACAGTAAAAGCAGCAAAGGCAAAAGGGACGAGCAGAGCAAGCCTCTTCCCCTCCCTTATACTGCATGCAGGCTACCCACCCTATGGGGGCGTGCGGCACTCACACTTGAAATCCCAGAAATGAGAATCACTCATACACTGTAGAAGCCCGTCCCATGACTACATGAGGCTTCAGAATAGGGGACACCTAAACATAAATAGTAACAGAACTATTCTTAATTAACTGCACTAACTTTTAAGAGGTACTCCAAGGTAGATTTGTGCTCAGCAGTGCCTGAACCAGAGAAGCTTCAGTTTTCAATTGTCGTAGCTGGAGATACAAACCCAATGTTGTCGATGGCTTTCCTTCCTAGAGTGTACACAAAACTAGTAAATGAGCCAAAGAAAGGGAGAAAAATGATATTTAAAATGCAAATATATAATTCTGAGATAAAGAGTGTGGTGGATCCATTTGCTTCTAACAATATTGATTCTGAAAGCCCTACATCCTGTATTAGCCATAGGCTAATTCACATTAGATTTTGTTACCCTTGACATCAAGAATTCTAATTAATTTAGGAACTAGAATTTGGAAGTAGGAAAACTGCTTGATCACAGGAACAAAGTGAGCAATGTACAACACATTAAACAACTCTCAAAATTATTATTGGAATATTTTGAAGTTTTTCCTCCAAGGATACAATTTTTTGAAAATATAAAATTGTCAGCATATGCAAAATCCTCGTATATAAGAGAATTGCTCTAGATTGGACCAGAAATGTCTTCAAAATCCTGCCTGTTAAAGGATTGACCCTCACCTTGACCCTTTGGATAAATGGTCACATTGTCAGGAAATGCAGCCCATTGGGAAGCAATGAAGCTCCTGGAAGCGTGTACTCTAAGGACATCTGGACAGCCCATTGTCTCTGTCTCTGTTAGTGTCTCAGCTGCTAGCTAGGAAGCAGTTTCTTCAGCAATAGAGTCCAACCTTGATATGCCAAATTGAATGGATATCAATCCAACTAACAACACTACAACAGACTAAAAGCTGTGAAACTATGAAATAAAATAAACCTTTCCTCTTTTTTAATTGCACTATCTCAGGTATTTCATTCCAGTGATAGGAAGCTATAACTGCAAAGTCTTATACAAACAAGGTACAAGGATGCTGTTACTGATGAGTTAATAATTTATCACCTAAATAATATTCATGAGTTCTGGTTTGTGTAATGGCTAAGATGAGGTTTGATTATTCACTATGTCTTTACAATGTATTCCCATGCATGTTGCTATGGTTTGGATAAGCATCCTGCAGTAGGTCTACCTGCAGAGGCTTAGCTCCCAGGGTGAGAGGTGGTGGAATCTTTAAGAATTAGGATCTAAAAGGTGGTGTTTGGTCTTGGAAGGCTTGATGCTGATTTGGGGACCCTGGCCCTCTCTGCTTTTATTTTTCTCTTGACTAGTGATATAAATGGTCTGCTCCTGGCTATATGAGCTATCTCACCCACAGGAGCAAAGCAATGGAAAAATTGATCATTGCATCACAATTACAAACTGTGGTCCAATACTGTGATCAGAAATTAGACTTTTCTATTATAAAAATTATGTATCTGAAGTATTTTGTTATGATGCTGCAAAGCGGCTTCAGGACACTCATCCCTTTATCTCCACAGCCAGTACTTTTATCATTTTCCCTGGTTTTTCACTAACTGCAAGATTGGCCTCTTACTGATATAGCCCAGTGGATCAACGGAGACTGAGAACTGACGCCAGCCATGCTGGTAAAAGCCCTCAATCAGTAAGTGTTACAGTCAGTGCATAAATACTCGTCTCTTTTTCATGTCTCAGGTGAAACAACCATTAGTTACCGTGTGCTAGGGATGCCAATAGGATTAGCTTTAGTTACCCATTATGGTAATTTGTCTGATAATGCAGTCTTTGTTACTGCCTTTGTTATGGGTCTAAATACTTTGTATATTTTGCTTAGGTGAAAGTACTAATTTAATCTAAATAGTATGGTTACTGAATCTCTTAACTCTCACCAAGTCGATCAACCTGTAACTGCTTTTCAAGTATGCAATGTAGAACTTATGATGCTAATGTTGACATAAAGGTAAATAGAATGGTTATTAAAATATGAAAATGTCAATCAGAAATTCTAGATGTTTATGAAAATGAAGCAAAATACACATGCAGCAATAAATATTTTTTCTATGAAAAAATGAAACCAGAATTATTAATCAGTAAACTTCAGTGAGTGTTCAACTAGTTTGGCTGAATCTCAATCTCAGATTTTTGTTGTTGTTGTTGTTTTATTTTTTTCAGCACCAAAGATTGAACTCAGGACCTTGCACTTGCCAGGCAAATACTTATTCTACTAAGCTATCTCCCACGCCCCTATAAGGCACTTTTCAAAATTGCTAGACTTGCTTCTGTTAAGTAGATCAGCCATGAAATTGTAAAATAGTATCTTTTGTTTCCTCTTAAATATTATTATTTTTAAAAGCACTGTGAATGGAGACAGCTACACTTCACATGTGGATTCCCTACTCTGATGTGACCAAGCACATAATAGACCATAATATTCTACTTTCCAATAATATTTCTTCACTTTAGTAAGTCAGCTTGACAATCAAGACAGCAGGGCATCTTGGGGTAAGGCATAAAGCTACCAACAACCCTATTAAACCAGTCGATTGTGCTTGTATTTTGTTTGCAGAATTCAATTTCAATAAAATTGATTCTTTCTTTTAACAAAGGACTTTCTAGACTTTGATGTAATGTGTTTACAGTAAATCTCGAAATTTTCAATTATTGAGAAGGTAAAAGTCCAGACACCTCTAAATTTTAATAAAAACCTAGACTACTAGCAAACATCAAATAGTATAATACAAAAAGAAAACATATGTGAAGAGCTGCTGTTCTTTAAAAAAGTCATCTAAGTAGATCAATAATTTTGTACTTTAGATACTGAATAAAGACACTACACTGCTTGGTAGCCTTCATGGGACAGGTCTGAGGTCAAATGAAAGACTCCAAATCACTGTTTACCATTCATAAACAGTATTTTTTATGTACACTGGAGACATTTCTCATAATGTTGATTTATAGGTGCACTTAAAAAGAGCAATTGAACAGACTGCTCTTTAGGCTCAGAATTGGCTATGGAGGAACTAAAAAAGAGGCTTCAGTTAAGTGTTCTAGTGTCAGAAAATGTAGCTACATCAATTTGAGTATTTTGAGACATAGATTTCAATTTAAGAACTGCTATGCTTAATGCCTTTCACTCTACACAGTTCTATGCCTTCTTTTACTTTGAACAGCATCTCTAAGATTAATAACTTTTAATATATAACCACTTTAGTGTTAGTAGTGAAAGGAATTAGTTGAAATAGTTCTTGTTATTGCTATTTTCTTAAATGGAAAGGTAAAGAATGTAAGCTCCAGTAAGGAAAATACATATCATTTGGTTAAATGATAAAATCGACAGATTAACTTTTTTTTTTACAGTAAATTATAGAGCGTTTTACTAAAATCACTTCAAAACATTTGGCTTTCCAAGTAAGTTATTACTAAAGTTAGAGAAAAGGTACTCAACATATTTAGACCAAAAATAAATGTATGTCAGAATATAAATATGCTCTTACATTTAAGCTGTTTACCTAAGAATGCATTATGCTTGAAACATTCCAGATATTGATATGATTTCTAAAAGGAATATTTGAATAAATAAGTACAGTAAAATCCCAAAACAGATGCATCTATTTTCTTTCCAAACACACCAGTATCTTCTTTTCAATGTGCAATAAGCTTAAAAGGGGATTTTTTGAGCCATAGGTATCTCTCAATAGATGTTCTGTAAGGCTTTATAGGTAGTCCAGATTTTTGGATTAATAACTTTCAAATAAGTCTTATATTTACACAGTTATTAATTTATTCATCAAACAAAGTGATTAAGATCTCACAAAAGTAAAGTCATTCTATAAGACTTTATAAACAGTCTCTAAAACCTAATCCCAAACCATGGGATTAGGATGGTTGAAATTTTCCGTTGAAGTGATTTTTATCTAAGAATTGAGGATTCAAATTCCAATTGTCATTTTGGAAATGTTTAAGAGATAAACATATCACAATCACTTTTATGTTATTAATTCATTAGTTTATCTAACTCATCACAGGTTAAAACTAACAAGATGTTAAATTTTGCTTCAACAATGGTTCTTTACTCAATGTTTTGTCAATTTACATTGCTGTTAGCTTTACATAGTCCTCAATAATTTTTATATAGTGGTCCAATTATTATTATTGAGTGGACATTTATTTCTAAAATATGAAAGCACACTGAATAAACATTTAGGTTAATATTCATAACATTTCAAATAAAGCATGACTTCCAGAACATACCATTTTAAGGAAAAGGTTTTTAGTTCTTTCAGTTAGTTTTCTAGTGCTTGTAAACCTGTCTTATTCACTCAGTTGAAACAACATGACATCATTACTCTTACTTTTACTACTCAAAGGGGATGGGATTGGTGC
>NDGN011253254.1:0-13131 GCA_002564285.1 Tympanoctomys barrerae | reverse complement strand
AAAAAAAAAAAAAAAAACACTGTCCCCGTGCTGCAGCAGACTTGGGACCCTTGCGACCCTTGGGACCACTGTTGGCTTTATAGCTCTGGGTCTCAACCAGAAGAGACGGGCTTTGCGGGAGCCCCCAGGAGTGGGCAACCTGCCTGGTCCACACTGCTCTCGTATCTACCTCCAGAATGAGGACTCAGCAGCCAGAGCATAGCCCAGTCCAAGTGCCTCGCCTTGGTCTTCAAGTAAAGCCTGCTGCAGCAGCCTTCCTTCTCCTGTCTCTCCTTCCTCCTCCACTGCTGAACAACCAGAATACCTGTTAGATTCCTGTCCTTTTAATAATTTCAACATCCTTCAAGTAGTTATTTAACTTCAAAACAATTGGACACATGGCCATGTCTCTGTCAATGTCCCACCATGATTATTACTTTTGAATGACACTAGAATCAAAACATACTGACCCATATGACATGTCCAAGGATACTTTCCAGCTGTCACTCATGGAGTGCAGATTTATACCAAGCCCTTCCCCTGGGCCACCTCCTGGACTCTGTGAAGAAACCAAAGCTTTCCACTGTACCTGAGGTAGCTGGGCTGTGGGACCAGTCCCAGATGCCACTCAGGGACACAGAGGAGACCACATGCTTTGTAACACCCACCTGAATGCCAAGCAGGAGCAAGCCTGGGACTTCCACTGTATTTAATTTGCCAAGTATCATCCCAGCTGCTCACCTGAGTCTTCTGGGAGGATCCATGCTCAGGTTGATTGCAGGCGGGAATGCTCCTGGCCCTGTCTGTAGGGAGCTCCATTATGCCCTTAACTCAAAATCCAGATGGTGAGGGATGTATTAAGGCCCATGAGAATTAAGCTTAATGAACATGCCCAGAGTTCTGTGCCACAGACTGCCTCCAATGTCACTCCTGTCCCTAAAAAAGAAGACAAAAAAAGACATCCCCATTCTGAGACATAAAATATGAATGTGAATTTAGATGAAACTTTTAAATTGATCTTAAAGGACAGAAAAAATGTCAATGAACAGCAACGTTTACAGAATGCTAGAAGACACCTAACCAGCCTACCTGAAAGTTCTCTTAGCAGTAATGGGATCATATTTCTTATACATATCCATTATCACTCATCTCTAATCAGTAGCACTGAGCAGGCACTACTGGTAGAAGGTACTTATATAGGCAGACAGGAGCCCATTGCCCTCAGAGCTGGCCCGCAGAATGGGACAGGGTCTGGGCAGCACTCAGTGGCATATTGACATGTCATATTTGACACAAGTCGAAGGACCAGGGAGCTTGAAGTTAACTAGCCCATGTGGGTACCACAGAAGTCTCCCTGAGAAAAGTCACAGCACTGAGAACTGAAAGGTGAGAGGGCTTAGCCAGGAAAAAGTAACTCAGGCAGATCACATCCCGGGCAAGACCTGGAGCTGCAATGTTGCCACTAGACCACAGCAAGCACTTTAGGAGACTGAGCTAAAGGTGGGGGGGGAGGGCTCCCCTCTTGGTCAGCTGACCCAGATCATAATATGTGGGGGGAGCTGCCTTGCTGGACAGGTCCTGCAGGATTCCTATTTTCAGATCCCTCTGGGTCCAGTGGGAAGGGCCATAGAGGATGAGAAGCTAGGGTAGTCGGACTCCCAGGAACTTCCCTGTAAAAGTCAGGGATAGATCCACAGAAATGTTTGCCTTCACTATTCCTCACTAGAGCCAAAGCAAAGTCTGTCAAGCTTTACCCCTGCAGCTCTCAGACCTCTCTTCTCTCCAGAGTTGTGGGAGAGGTAGGGTAACCATCCTGTCCCAGGTGACTGGGGACCTCACTGTGGCAGCACAGGCAGTCGTGTGAAGACAGGCTACTAACATCAAGAGAGCAAAAGGTTTCTCCTGGAAAAGGGGACAGCATGTGCCCCAGATCCATGTGGCTCATGCTACTGGGTGCAGAACTGGGGCTCCTGCTGTCTCACCCATCTGACCCCAAAGACCACACTCTTAGCCTCTGATCTCAGATTTGGAGGGAGAGGAAGAGAAAGCAAAAATATCCAAAATATCTTCACCAGCTCAAACACTTCTCCAGGGGCTGGTCTTTGCTTGCCTCCCCCCCCCAGCCCAGCCTATTGCCTTAACTGAGAGCAGACAGGCCTTAACCCTCATGCAGATTGGCTCAGCTGTGGCTCAAAAGAGAGTCCACCTCTGTTGTGCCCTGTGTCCTCCCCTGGCCAGGAGCATCCAGTACAGGAACAAAGGGCAACATCAGGCCCAGGGGGTCACTGCTGCATGTAGTGGGTCATCCCCTTGGATTCTCTGGAAAGTGATCATTTTGCAGACAAGGAGCTGAGGCTCAAAAAAAGTAAAATAAATTCCTGTTCCCAGCAGGTCCTCCTGCCTAAGTTAGGACAAAGATACAGCCTCATCCTCCTCCTGCCCCTGGCAGCTCCTTGTCCTTTGCACGCATCCCAGTGGTTTTCAGAATGGGCTCTGGTCATCAGTCCAAGCCACTACCAAAATAGGGGAGCAGAGACCAACAGCCCCCGCCCCTTGCTCAAGTGCTGGTCAGTGCAAGGGGGGTAGTTCAGGAAACATGACAGAGAGGCAAATGTTCCCACAGGTAGACTGAAGTGTGGGCCCACCTCAAGGCTCAGATTTTAGTTGTCTTAGTCTTTCTCAGAACACAGAATCAGCAAACACTTTATCTAATTGCGTGGAGGGCCCATGCAGACCCCCTGAGAGAAGCAAGCCATGCACAGAGGCCAGCAGGGTGATGACCCAACCCTGGCAGGGCATGAGGACCAGAAAGGGAGATGGAACTTCCAGGATCAATGGCTCTGAGGTTGCACTTCACCCCAAGTGCAGGGCTCCCTCCTCCAGTGGGAAATGCTGGTGCAGGCCAGCTGCTAAGAGGACGTGGAAGAGGCTCGCCTCCTGCCTGGGAAGGCAGCCAATGAGCCAAGAGCACAGCCCTGACGGGAGGGCGACTGAGAAGCACGTCTGCAGGATGCCAGAAGGCAGAGCTCTTTCCTAGACTTTGCTTCGCCCCTTGCCCTCGGTGTCCAGGGCAGCCATCCATTCTTGGGGCTCAGTAGCAGGCTTGGAACTCTCCTGGTCATCCCTTGTCCCACTAGCCTCACCTTCACTTACTGCAGGGGCCAAGACGAATGAGCACACATCCTGGGGCCAGAAGGTGCCCTTCACGCTCTTGAACTTCCTGAGGGCGTAGTGTGCATAGAACATCCCATTTCAGATCTTGAAATATTAATTAGTTCTCTGGAGAAAATAAGACACATTTTTAAGGGCTTAGTGGCCCACAGTCTGCCCTGCTTCCTGAGCTTGCCAGGAAGGAACTGTCTGGTGCGGACTCCCAGAGTGCCTGTCCCTTACTGCCCTTTCCGAGCATATTCATGGCATCCATGGGCTCTCAGCAGGTCCCTCAAGCATTGTCATCTGGTCCTCTGGCTGAGACCTGTGAGCCCACCAAAGAGAAATGGAAACAGACCACCCGCAGATGGCAGGAAGCCTCCCTGCCTAGTCATCCAGAGGAGAGATGGTAGCCCCAGCCACCAAACAAAGACCCCAGCCTCACCCAGATGGCATGGCGGAATCTGACTAACTTGCCAAGGAATATCAATCCCAGCTCAGGAAAGCCTAAATAACGGAGAGAAATAATGATCAAAAGCACTCAGGGGTGTCCTCTGGCCTCAGTTTCCTCCCTTGAGAAGCAAGGTGGTTGACAGCCCCCCAGGATTGCCTAGATTATTCCACCTTCTCCAGGGCACACAGGTAGGAGGGAGGTGATGAAAGGGAATCAAGCATGACAGGAGCCATACTTGCTGTCCTTCTATGGCCCCTAAACACAGCTGTGAGTCTAAGAAGGCACCTTGATGTGGGTGCCACACGCAACTGAGACACAGGCTCTGATGGAGATGTCTGGGGAGGCAGCTAACTTTCACTTAGCAACCTCTGGGCACTTGAGGTATCCTTGGTGTCCTTTGGCTACAGTGCTCACTGTGGCCTGCCTGTTCTTTCAGAGACATCTTTCTTCCTGACTTCCAAAGCTCCATATCCCAACCCCCCACATCTCTTTCCAGCCCAACTACTCCTCATCTCCAGGGAAAGGAAAAGCCATGGAGAAGAGAGCGCCCTTAGGGAGGTACCCCAAGCACATGGATCTTCCCTCCTGAGCAGGGCACCACACAGCCCCTGCCTGGTTGCTTCCTCCCCACTGCAGGACGTTCCAGAGGCTGAGCTATGGCTGCCTGAATACTCAACTCCAGCTCCCAGCAGAAAGCCTGCTACGGAGACAGTATGTGCTCAGCGAGTGTCTGCCCTATGAAGGAACAAGGGCGCGGATGCACCTCTTTGCAAGCTGGTGCACAGTGACCCCCTAAAAGTGAAGTTACCGAGATGGCAGAGCTAGCAGCGGTCTTCACAAATCACCAGTGAGGACAGCAGACTGAGGAAGCCACTGTGGGCCACAGTCACCTGGTGTCCCCACAGAGAAAACTGCTGGCTCTGCTGTCATATAGCTTCATGTTCAGCAGGTGCCTGAAAGATGCAGGTAGTTTAAAAACCCACATCTACACACATACAATACATACATACACAACACATACATGTAACATATGCATAGTGCATGCACAACATACACATAACAAAGGCATGCATATATGCACATAACAGACACTACATACACCTCTGGGCAACAGATATGCATGTTATCATCTCCTCAGAACATATAAACAGCTGCTAGTTCCCAGCTGGCACAAAGCTGGGAGAACTGGTGTATGTTGTGTACATGTGGTAACTGGGGACTGGCTTACAGCAGCTGGACCATTGCCAGCAAATTCTTTGGAGAAAATATAACCACTCACCCCAGTCTGATTGATCACTGTACTCCTTTGGAGAAAATATAGCTCTCACCACTCACCCCAGTCTGACCACTGTATTCCTTTGCTATGCCCAGGGAGTTCCTTTTGGGTAAAGCATTCTGGGAAACTTAGAGAGATGCCTGCTGAGGCTGTGCCTTGATGCCAGTGTGGAAGAAACAAGGAAGGGCAAACCCATCCCCTGGAGGACAGGCACCCGCATCCACTCCACCCAGAGAAGCAGGCCTGCTGATAAGCAGAGGGCCACCGTGGAGCCCAACCTGGACAATGGGGCTTTCTCTCCCACTGTGCCCTTCTCTCCTGGTGACCACAGGAACAGCAAGGCAGTGACCACTCGGAACCTATGCCCAGGGCCTGGGAGTAGAGGCTCACCCTGCCAGCTGCAGCTGTGACCCCTAGCAGCTCTCAGCACTCCCGCTTAAGCCACAGGCAGCAAGTGGCAGAAGGGACCAGTCTCCAGAGAGGAACAGAGCCAAGGACAGAAGGCCAAGTGGGCGTATCAGGCTCCACAACCCGGTGGTTTAGTGGTCCACCTCATTCCTCCCCTAAATGCCACCAGACACCCCTTACAACAAGTAGATGTCCTTTTCATAAGCTGCTGCTCTTGCTTCATCCCACTGGCACTTGCTTTCTAGCACTTGTAACCAGGAGCCTGCAACCTGACCCAGTTCCTGCCAGCCCCCTCACCTTAACATCTTCCCTCATGCCATGGAAGGAGGAGGGAAGACAGCCTCGGGCTTCAGGAGCCAGACTCCAGCCCTCACCTCAGCCTTCATGATCACTCCCTCAGACAAACTGCCTCGTCTGTCTGGCAGCGCAGACAACCCAAAAACAAGCCATTGCCAGCCCATAAATGTCTGCCCAATGACTCTGTAAGTTATATAAAGCAGGAAAAACAGTATCATCAAATATTTAGTGGTTTTCTAAATAACTGTAGTCTTTAAGAACCTCTAGAAGGGTGATTTCTGTCACCCTTATTGACATTCGCCGTATGCACAAGTTCTAACTTTTTTCTAGTTCCCTTTGGGGTTTGCACACTGGGGCTGCCCAGAGCCAGCCAGGCTCTGACCTCTGACCTCCCGAGTTCAGGGTACTGATTTATCCAAGCCTCAGGAGCTGAGGTGGCATCTTCTCTGTCAGCCTCTCTCAGCCACAGGCCTCTTTTCCTCTTCAGCCCCTCCTCCACCTCATCCTTTCTTGCTACACTCGTCCTCTGGGTGACCTGAGCTGTTCAGAAACAGGAGTGACATCTCCAGTCCTGAACAGGGAGAGGAGCTGCACAAAGCAGCAAGAAGGAAGTCCTCCCAGGGCTTCCGCTCTGATTTCCCAGAACAAATCCAGCCTGCTCGGTCAGGGCTGCCCACTGCAGGCAGCCAGTCCATAGCTACACACTCCCTGCTTTTTAGAGACATGGTCCGGGACAGCTAGGTTCCCTGCCCTTTGTCAGCAGCCAGTCCCACAGCAAGTTCCCCAGCACTAGAACCACCATGTGTGGGGCTTATAGATCAGGAGCAGCAGGAAGCTCGATCCTGGCTTCCCAGGAAGCCAAGTAGAGCACAGCACCTTATGAAAATGCGATGGCAGCTGCTACTCTGGGGTCCTCCGTGGGGTCAAATTCAAGATGATCAGATGGAGTTTGAGATGTAGGGTGTGCTGACCAACAGCTTAGCACCATCAGGGCATTGGAGCAGGAACATGGGGCTGGCCCAGGGAAAGGCCAGAGGAGCAGCGGGCCTGACGGTGAGTGAGGACACATGGGGGTTGTGAAGGACTCTTCTCTCAGAAGGCTTGAGTGAATTTTCTCCACTCTCAACTGCAACAGAATATGATGTGAGTGGTGTGAAGTTTGCTGTGAAACTAGGGCTGGCTAGCTGTGGCCAGAGGCCTTAATCCAAACCTCTTCCTGTTTTTTACAGCCAACAACTGTACGACCACTACAGAGAATGCTTTGCACATGTGAAATGGTTTTTTAAAAAGCCGAAGTAGACATGGTATTTCTTGACATATGAAGGTTATATAAAACTCAACTTTCAGCACACTAAATTGAGGCACTGGAACAGGGCCACACTATCCGTGTCTGTGTTGCCGGGGATGGGTCTTTGTACACTGCAGCAGCAGAGCTGAGCTACAGCCAAGATCTTACAGACCACAGAGCCCAGGTCATTTATCTTTGGAAACCATAGAGGAAAAGCCTGCTGACTCTGTAGGCAACAATCTGGAACCTCTGACAATTCCCTAGCTGAGAGGGCGGGGGGATGAAACGACGGCACGTGATGTGGAGCAGCGGGGAAGAATCTCCATCCTCTGCCCAGGAGGAATCAGAGCAGTGGTGGACTTGCAGTGTAGGGGGCAGGGAGTCCAAGTCTCCGTCCATCCTGTGAGAAGGGCCCTTGGCTCTGAAGCGATCATACTTTACTTTACTACATCCTTGAGAAGTTCATGTGTCTGTCTTCTGTTCTGCTTCAGGGTTGTGACCCAAAGCCATGGCTTTTGGGTATATCCCATGCCAGTGGAAACCTTGAGGTGGACAAAGGGCTGCTGGCTATTTGTTCAGTGTAATGGATGGCGTGGAACATTTTGGGGTCATCTGATTTTACAGAGGTCTGTGCCTCATCTCTGGCTGGACTATTTTATACTTCAGTGAGAACAGATGACCATATGAAAGGCTCGCAGTGATTGGGAATAATTCCTGCACAGAGCTGCATCTGAAATTTTGTCCACTGCTGTACAATCGATTTCTACCCTATAGAAAAGGTAATCCCAGACACTACATTATTGTTCTACAAGATGTAATTCTTGCCTGTAGAGGCACATTCATTTCAGTATTCCTGAGAGTGCTTATGTATCATCCTCAGCTTCTCATTGGAACTGGTTTTTATATCTTACTGGTTCTTTCATTAATTGAGTTAAATAAAATTTTTGAAATGTTTATCTTATATTTGTATAAACACCCATTATTCATTGCATTAAAAATACCAGTGAAGCAGAAGAATTACAAGTTTGAATCTAACAGCAGTGATTTAGTGACCCAGAAAGACCCTGTCTCAAAATTAAAATACAGGAAAGGACTAGAGATTCATGGAATCCCTGTATTCAATTCTCAGTATTAAAAACAAAATCTTGGCAAACGCAAGGATCTGAGTTCAATCCCGGTTCCGCCAAAAAAAAAAAAAAAAATCTGTGGGACACCTATGATCTCAGATTACTCTCAGAGTATTTACAGGCTCAAATATGTCAAGCTGTGATTGTGACTAGACTAGAAAAGAAGGAGACCTGCTGGTGTGGCCGCAAGGGAGGCACAGGTCTGGGGAAACACCTTCTCATCCTGCCAAGGAGACAGCAATTGATACCCTATGATGGCACAGGTTAGTGTCATCGCTTGTTAGTTTTAGATGAAAAGTTTAAAATCCAAAACACTGGAGTCCTACCTTCCTCTTAACTTATCCCACATTGGGAATGGTGAACAGCATTTTGCTGAAAGCAGAAATTCTTCAGGAACCAGTGAAACTCTCAGGTAAAACACGAATGCTAAATCGGCTTCATCAATACTAAATATATGAAATGCTTCTTAAACTATAAATGCAATATAAGGGTAGATACAAAGTACTTTGGGTTCAGTCCCAGCGTGTTGTGCTGGCCCCACCCCAGGGGCACGCTGAGACACCGATTGAGACTGGGCATGGTGGCAGCACCTGTAACCCCAGTGCTTAGGAGGCTAAAAACAGGAGGATCACTAGGAGTCTGATCTGTGTAGTGAGACCCTATAGACCCTGTATTAATACATTTTTTAAAGCACTTTGATGAGCATAGCACTTTTCCCTGCTCCTAAACAAAAATTTTTTATACATTTGTAAATGCAATGATTATTCAATAGAGGTTGTTTGAACTTGACCTCAGCAGCTCAGCTGGTCCACAGGTTCAAGGTGTTTGGGTAAATACCTGCAGACCCCAGTTGCCACAAATAGGTGAAGGCTGTTGTCCCTTCTCCTCAATGGCAAAAAGAAAAGCAGAGTGAAATAAGGCACTATATAGGGTAATATGCAAACACACACACACAAACTCCTATTCTGGGGCCAAGGCTAGCCCCACTGTCTGCCCTCACGAATTCTGACAAGACCCAGGGCTGAAACTTCCACTTGGAGTTCAATGCAGTAGCCACCTAGCAGCGAGCACCCAATGTGCTGTGAGCTGAGTTCAGAGTTAGGCCTGAGTGAGGTGGAGGGCAGGTGCCACCAACAGGTGTCAGACTCACTTCAGCATCAGGTGCCATAGGCTCGCTACCGCTGCTTTAGCGGGTCAGAATGCTGGGCACTTGGGCTCAAACCCCATCCAGGGATGCATAGGGCTTCATGGTCCTTTTTCAACTCAGTTCACCAGTGATGAGTGGCTTCTTGAAGCCATCACTGCAGCTCTTGATAATGAAGTCAGAGTGCTAAGAAGCTACTACCTGCAGAGCCCTGATCCATGACGCAACATCCCTAAGGTGCAGTTTCAAGTTAACTTACACAGACATTGCAATTTTATGCTTAAGCATTTTAAAACTAATTGCTACACATGTAATCACCTGTTTCCTTTCCAGGAGGCAAAGAGAAACTCTCATATCAGAACCATATGCATTAAGACTTTAGGGGACCAGTGGTTGACTTTAGAGTCACACAGAAACCAGCCTGCTGGGCTGAGTCTCTGCCTGTAGCCAAGAGGAGAACATGAGGAGAACACCCAGGGGCCATGGTTCCTCATTTGTGAACATAGACTCGAGCCCTGATCTGCCCCAGGGTTTTG
The DNA here is from genome assembly GCA_002564285.1 of Tympanoctomys barrerae. Lineage (NCBI taxonomy): Eukaryota > Metazoa > Chordata > Mammalia > Rodentia > Octodontidae > Tympanoctomys > Tympanoctomys barrerae. The sequence continues at coordinate 3,472 of NDGN011253254.1, read as the reverse complement.
TCGCCTGGGCCTGAGGGTTTAGCCCACCCTCTAGCCTGGGAAAGGTCTCAGATCCATAATGGTCTTGACCACAGCTGGGGGCCCAGCGAGCTCTGTGGTAGCCTGTAGGAACCCACAAGGTGAACACAATCCTCTGCTGGGTTGTCCACTCCAACACTGTGGCCTCCTCCTCCTCACTGCCCCCCAGGAGCTGCTGGCTTTCCCCAGAGAACAGTCAAGGAGCCACCCTGTTTCCTGTGGATCAAACTTGGCAGGACAGCCAGATAGGGATGTGTGCCTGCACCCACCAAGGTTTAGGAGCAGGGACCCTTGGACCAGCTGCCTTGGGGTATAAAGAAGCTGTTGCATAGTAACTTAAAGGAAACAGTGTGGGACATCTTTGGATTTCACAGGCGGTGTAAGAGGAGCAAGGGGCCAGGAGGCGGGGAGCCTCTGGCACATGAATGACCTTGGGCTCACTCTCCCCTCAACTCTCGTGCACTGGCCATCTCTGCTTTACAGGAACAAACCCAGTGTCTGTCAGCTGTTGCCTGCCTTGACGCTGACCCGCACAAATGTCTTCCAAGCAGCACCTCCTCTCTACATCACAAGGAAACCTGAGCAGAGCCCAGCGGGACAATCCAGGAAAATCGCTCCAGATTCCTCCACGTAAAGAAAGTGTCTGGGGAGTGGGACATCTCCAGCTCCACTCTCTCCCCTTCGCACCAGTGCTTGGCATGCAGAGATGCTCAGGAGATAGTCGCTGGCTGCCTTTCCAGAACTGCACAAATGAGGAACGAGACTCAAGGTAGGTAATTTGCTGGAGATTACAGTTATCAAGTGAGAGTACTAGGAATTGCACAGAAATTGCAAAGCTCATGTTCTTATCAACTACATAAGGGTCTCTTCGGGGAGGAATGAATCCATGTGAAGAAAACATGTAGCTTCTTAATTGGGAGATTATTCTGCCTACAACATAATCACTACCAAAGTGCAGCCTTCAAAGCCTTCACTTGAACTTGTGGTCGACATGGGCCTGAGAATGCACCCTCATTACCTCTTCTGCGGCAAACATATGGCAGTTACAGATAAAAACATAAAAGTTACAGTCCAATTGCTGTAAATGACAGAAATAAAAGATGCAGTGCTGTGAGCACACTGGACCCACAGGCCTGCTGGATCTCAGGATGGATAAAGGCGGCCTTTTCCCTGAATAGTGAGAAGATTAAAACAGTTCATATAAAATGGGGACCTATTATGGCTTGAGTCTGGTGTCACTCCAAAAGCTCAGGCACACCTCGGTAGGGCTATTAGGTGCTGTCTGGATCCAGGGTGGGTGGTCCTGGGTTCAAGGGCATCTAATATGTAGGACATCGATTGGCTTAGCTTAACTCCAAGTGTGGGTAATGGGAAGTCCCACCCTGGATGGGGGCAGCACCGCCCAAAAGCCTTACAGCCTGGATGAAACGCAAAGGGAGGCCTGCTGCTGCCGTCGCTGCTTCCTGCCTACCTTGCTGTGGGCCGTTTCTTCTCTGTAGTGTCCCTGGGATGTGCCACCCTGCTTTGGAGCCAGCTAACTGTGGACTGAACCTCTACAAACTGGGAATGAAATCTTTTCTTCTTTAACTTGTGTATGTCAGGAATTTCATCCCAGCAATGAGAAAAGTAACTAAAACAGGACCCCTGAGCAGCCACCATTCAAATCCCACCTCATCACCCCACCCCCACTCATGCAGCTGCTGACCTCCCTGCAGGCCATCAGAACTTACAGCCCACACAACAAGGCTATGGACAGGAAAGCCTCCTCGGCCTGCGTCTATGAGAAACCTCATACCCCAGAGGGGCAGGGTCTCACTTCAGGCACGAGACCATAAGGCAACTTCAAGGCTGGTAGAAAGAGATATTAAGGACACAGGAAGGGCAAGAAAGAGTTGCAAAACAGCAACAAAGAGAAGCCAACGTAAAAACAGAGCTCATCCCACTGAATATGGACTGCACACCCCCCAAAATAGTTCAGGTCCAAGAAGTCTGACATGAAGGTTTTGAGAAGCATGATGCAGGCTCCTGCTCTGACAGGAATCCTGGCCCTCTCAGTTCAAACAACACACTATCAGACCAAACATTCTGAACCTTACAGAGAAAGCCTGGCCAGATGCACTGTGGCAGTGTCTGGACAAAGCCTACATGTGAAAGGAAGCCAGGACTGCTGGTTGTGCTCCTGAAAGTGTGAGTCAGACCTGAGGGAGCTGCCGGCCCCGGAACAGCCTCAAAGGCCTTGGGAAAAGAAGACAATGCCCAAAGCCTGCCTAGGGGGAAAAACAGAGAGAGACCAGGGTCCCCCCTGGGATTTTCTGTGGCATAAACGCACCCCACAGTGTAAGAGAAAAGAAGTAAATCTATCACACAGAGGAGACAAAGAAATTGCCTGTTGCTACCCTGCTCCATGACCTTCCTACTCTGGAGGTTGTGACAGTGCATAGGCCCTTGAGCAAGACTGTTTAGCCACCCCTGTGTTCCCCCCCACCACAAACCTCAGGAACAGCTCTAGAGTAGTTCCAGATGTAGACTCCGCCCCATTATTTGAAATAGGAGAAGTAAGCTGTTAGGAGGAGGAAAGAAAGAAGAGGAAGAGCAAAAGAAAGAGGAGAAAAGAGAAGCAAAAGAGGAAAAGAAGGAAAAGGAGGAGGGGTGAGGAGGAGGAAAGAAAAGGAGAGGGGAGGGGAGGGGAGGAGGAGAGGGGAAGGAAGGGGAGGAGAAGAGAGGGGAGGAGAGGAGAGGAGAGGGGAGGAGCAGGAAGAGAAGGAGGAGAAGGAGGAACAGGGCAATGAGCAAGAAAATAAACGGAAGGAGAAGAGCTCTCTGGAGAAGCATTACTTCAACCTGGACTATTCTGAAAAGTTTCCCAGCTCATAGGAAGAGAAAATCCTCAAACAATGCACATGAGGAATAAAGCTACTATGAGTAACTAGGGAGGAAAAAAGCAAAAATAAAAATCAGTAAGACCTTAGATACTAGAAACATCAGATTTGTACTATTAAAATTTTACCATGTTTTAAAAATTCAAAGGAAGCTTAAAGGTATTCGCGGGGACTAGATGATTTGGAAAAGAATAAAACTTCTTAGAAACTACAAGCAAATTAACATATTGGACAAAGTTTGAGAGAAACTGGGTGAGGTGCGTCAGACGTTATCTGGAGTACAGCCCTGAGAAACACAGAGATGGGACACATGGAAGTGGGAGGGAATATTAATTCACAGAAATTAATCGGCATAACATGCATCATCAATTGGGATTCTAATAGAAAGCCCAGGGGCCGGCAAGAGAGCTCCGTGGTCTAAAGCACCTGCTTAGGCAAGCTTAGGCAAGTGTAGGGACCACCACTCTATCCCCAGCACCACATGCTGTGCCAGTCCTGCCTCCTAGCCCTGCCACCAGGGAGGGCTTAGCTGGCCCCCCAAAAAATAATAAATAAATACAATAATTTTTTTTTTT
>NDGN011253144.1:0-12497 GCA_002564285.1 Tympanoctomys barrerae | reverse complement strand
TTTGCAGTACTGGGGATTGAACTCAGGACCCTGCACTTGCCAAGCAAGGACTTATCCTACTGAGCTATCTCCCCGGGCCCAAAATACCCTTAAAATACAATTGTAGTCACTGTTATAAGAGAAAGCCAGTCTCTGTGTAAAGGAAAGGGTGTCACTGTGTCATACAGTTCTCTCTCTCTCTCTCTCCCTCTCGCTCCTTCCCTCTCTGTTTCTCCCTCTCTGCACAGATAGATAGATAGATAGATAGATAGATAGATAGATAGACAGATAGATAGATAGATGGTGTTTATATATCCTATCTCCGATATGAAGAATTTCAACTAGGGTCATTAAGATAGACGAGATAAGGTCTCGTAGTTTAGTAAGATTACTTTCCTCTACATTCCTCATTCTTACATCAAGTTATAAATAAGTTAAAATACGCTTTCAGAATATACAGTCACTGTCATCTGCCCACTCAAGGAAGCCTGCAGTCCTTCCTGGAAAGCGGCGTGTAGGGCCGCGGCTGGCAGAGCCCTGTGACTGCCCTGAGCGAGCTGCAGAGGAGCCGTCCCTGATGTGCTCCCCGGCTGTTCTGCTCTTGCTGGCCATTAGTAGGAAGATGGCCCCTCCCTAGCATCCCGTGGAGTCACCCGGGAGTGTGATGGTCACTGCTGTGATGTTATATTAGCTTTGTTCCAGCTGACAATGGATTTCCAATCCAAATACATTAATCAAATGGCTTGTCCCCTGTTAGAAAAAAAAAAAGGACTTTGTAATGTGGAGTCTTCCGTACTAGTTTAGACATTTACCTCTTTGTGTCTAACCTTTATATGAGCTCATATCTCTAGACGAGAAGTTTCAAAAAAAACCCTCCAGGGTCACACAAAGATCAGAGATGTCGTCTGGTCCCAGCTTTTATTGCAATATCCCAGCACCTAGATGAACAGTGTGCTAGAACCGGGCGCTTTCCTCGGAGACGTAACTGCAGAGTCTAGGATCTGAGGCCTACTTATGACACACACACACGTGCGCACAGGCGCGCACACACACACACAGACACAAGCACGCAGACACGCACTGGAGAGTAACATATTTGGCGGGATTCCTTGGACGCTAGACTACAGTGTGGTCACCTCAGGAGAGCCGCAACACCACGACACTGCAGCCCCATCTGTGTCGCTGCAAGTTTTCCTTGTGATATCAAGTCAGATTTCAGGGCCTGGATATCTGATGATGATTATAAATAATGAACAACACAAGCAAACATGGGGTTGAGTCTTTGTCTCTGCCTTGAGTATGTTTAACTATCTTGTTATTTCTTAAAATCTGAAGGACCGGGATGCTATCAATTACTTGAAAGAAAACATCAAAAATAGGAAAGTTATTTTATAAAATGAACGGTCCCAAGAAAGGCCCCACACAGTTTCTTTGGCCCCATCTGTCTGCCTCGTGTTTTTCTCTGACCACCGCCCACCACCGTGGAGCCGGGTTCTCCTCCTCCCCCTCCTGCTCCCTGTCGGAGGAAAGACTGCTGCTCTTTCCAGATCTCCCAGGACGGTCTTCTGCTCTGCGACACTGTAAGGAGATGTGACATCTAGTCCTAGCTAATCAGCGTCCAGCCCAGACCCACAGTGGTAGCGCAGGAGGTGGCACTTACAATTTGCTTGTGACACTGACCAGGTTTTTAAGGAATACGAGCGAGGGAAAATCGCATGAAATGCTTAAATTTTTATGGAAAAGGTATAACTTGGTGAGAAAGCACCATCATAAATTCCCAAAAAGTGTATCTTAATGACACACTTAGAGTAAATCATTTGCCTTGAGAGACAGGAGGTCTCTGGTGACCTGCCTCGCAGCCACAAGAGACTCCTAGACTAGCTACTTTCAGCTAAATGTACCCTCATATTAATATTTTAAAATGCCATAATGCCTCTCTGAAAACCTCAGAGGACAGATACATCAATTTGCGAGGTCTTCACTCCAGGAAATAGAAACAGGGATAATCTGCCATTAAAAGAAATAGTTCATTATGTCTGCTCCTTGGGAGCACATAAACTATGTCCCTCACATACTTAAGCTGCAAATCCTCACTCTAATGTGAAGGGGAACACCATGCCTCAGAGCTTCATTGTCCCGCTGTTTATTAGTACAAAAAGGGTTGTTGTGGTATGGAATCTTACGCTTGTTGCCGTGATCAATCAGCTTCAAAGAGTCTGTACTCTGAGCCAGATTCATTACAAATAAATCAATTAAACATAAAGTTTCTATTTTCAGGGAGGTTCACAATGCAGAATAGAAACAAATGCATCATGGTTAGGGGAAGGAATTTTCCTGGAGCGATGTCTCTTCACAAAGAGCCCTTTTGCCTTCATCGCTCCATGGAGCACATGCTGGAGTTTGCTCTTTTATTTTAGTTAATTGCAGCCATTCTTCTTCTTAGCATATATTTTTCATTGGGGCAAAAATCACATCCATGTGCAAAAGATATGTGGTAAGCTGAAAATATTGCTGGATGCAGGAAGAATAAACGGTTGGGTTGTGTCTTCTTGTCATTAATAGGTCGAACCTCTAGTGAAACATTAGGGCAATTTTCATTCTCAAAGCTTTATTGCATTTTTTTTCTCAACCTCAGTACTAAGATTGTTTAGGTACAGGCAACACAGTAGCAGAAGGAAGGCAAAACAAAAGCAAAAAGCCCTTTAAAGCCAGATCAAAAGCTAGCAAAAGCCAAATCAACAACAAACAAACACAGCAACAACAAAACAACAACAAATCTCTCAGTATCTCAACCTAAAAGTCATCCTGGCCATTGAGATGAATGAAACAAAAACTGCAAGTCCCAAAGTGAGAGGCCTCTCTGCCGGCCTCTAGGAGCGCCCTCCCGGCCAAAGCAGGCCTGCAGATGTTTTCCAAGTCAAATCATCAGCTGAAAGCTAGACAAGTACTCCTCAGCGACTTCCTCAATTTTCACATATTGTGTCCCGAAGTATTTTAAGTAAATCTAGGCTGCTTTCTGACATTCTTGAGTAGTGAGAGGTTTTGGCTATGAGAGGCCACAACCAAAGAATGCCGTCAGCAACACAGCGGAAGGTACGGTGTGCGTGGAGCGGGGAGCAGGGAGCAGAGGCGTGGGCTCCGGCAGTGGAGAGCGCCCACGCCAGGTCTCACCTGGCCTCACTAAAGTGGTGCAGGGCAGCGAATCCTGGCCTCAGCATCCCAGCTGAGAGCCTTGTCACCTGCAACTCAAACTTGTTTTGATGGCACACGATAGGTTCTGCCCAGGACATACGAAAGTGCACATCTGGAGCCGTTCCAGAGGGAGAGGCGGACAACAGCCACGTCATAACAGTAGCTCTTCTGGTGGGAAACACTCAGGCCAGCCTTGGAGCAGGTCCTCCTCAGCCTGCCATGAGGCGTGTTCCTTAGGTTCTGACAGAGAGAGAGAGAGAGAGAGAGAGAGAGAGAGAGAGAGAGAGAGTGCTAGAGAGTCAGAGACAGAGACTGACACACACACACGTGCACACATACACACACAGAAACAGAGAGAGACAGAAAGAGAGACAGAGAGAGATTGAAAGAATCACTTTCCAGATGAATTGAGGACGGAGCCAGGGAGACAGCTCAGTAGAGTAAGCACTTCCCTGGCAAGCACAAGGGTGAGTTCAATCATGGTTCCACCAAACAAACAAACAAATAAAAAAACCAACCACAAACAAAAAAACCACACCCCCCCCAACAAACCCAAAAAAACTACTCTGGGCCAGATGAATTGACAATGATATAGCACTGACTTGTTTGTCTGGGATGAGGCTGAATCAAGACCTCCCAGTGGTAACAAAACACCTGTTCAGATCATAAACAAACTGTGCTAGAAAAAGAAAGGGAGATACCCCGGGCGTCAACGTCAGCTTAGTCAGTGTGCTCCAGGGACTCCTCCAGCGCATCATTTTTGGAATGGGCAGCCTTACAAAGTACTCCCCAAAGGGTGTGACAATGCTGAAACACAACAGGTGATGTTTACATTCTGAGAATATAAATGCTCCAGGTGATAATGAATTATGCGCTAATTAAGCATATCAGAACTTATTTGGGAATTTTTAGTATTTGCTAGCAGGCAGCATGTGTGTGTTCTGCAGGTAAGTGCTTCATCTTTGAAATTATTTTTTCTTATTTGTTATAGGAATGTCTACCACTGAGTCATGTACAGTATGTATTTTCAAGGAGCCCTCAATTTAGAATTAGTTAGGGACATACTGAAGGTACTACAGAACTCATTCGTTTACCAATATTTTTATTTCAAAGGTGCTTTAAGGTGAAGCCTGGAAAACACTTAAAATGTCAAAATATTGAAATTAGAACTGATATAAAAACATTAGAGAAAGCATTAAGCACAATAAAATAATTGGGCTATTTTTATAAAGGAGGTTGACTCCGTGTATGACCGTTGAAGACATTTTTGCTGCTTTCCCTACATCCTTGCTAGAATTTCTCCTGTGACAATGCAAGGACACTGTGTGTTCTCTTATAAAAATTGAGGGCCATGTGAAGGAACAAATAATTTTGTAATTTAAAAATTGTATAGAATATTTTGTTACATGTTTAGATTCTCATCCTTTAGCATTAAGATAATTAAATATAACTCAATGAAATAATTTGTTATAGAAAATACTTTTAAAATTATGTTAGCTAAAACAAGGCTTAATTTCTTAATTGGTTTTCAAAATAGATCTGCTTTGGCTATTTTAACTGGATGGATAATGGAACAGTTTGGCCAGATGGGTCAGACCAAGAATGTTGACACAGACAAAATAAAAGCATGCTCTTGACAAATACGCTGCCCTAGAAAACAAGCCAAGTGGTGAGACCAATGGCTTTGATGATGAAAGAGATAAAGAGGATAAAGAACGTTAGTGTAATTTTGGCTTTATTAATCTCAAAATTTCTTTTCCACTATAATAGCCAACAAGCAAGCTGAGTTTACAAAGGGACTCTGAATTATAGGAGTTAAATACACGAGATATATTTCTCTATGTGATTACCGATGCATAGAAGAGTATTTATCTTTCTTTGCTACAGTAGAAAGGCTTTTACCCTATTGTTAAACATTATGTTATTGAGCTATTTATCAAAAAGTTCAAAGGCAAAGACATTGACTGGACAATATAGCCTGGTTATGATCAAAATTTCTCAGGAAGATCAATAGAATGAGAATTTTATCAATATTTTGACTCAAACTAAGATTGACAAAGAGAAACAAAGATCAGTGATAGAAAAACATTCTGATGTTCTGGAGGCTTTTGCAGTGAGGTGAAAGCGCCCTTCGACCTGTCGGGCGGGGAGCCTGTTCACTGCCCACGAAGGGGCTTCTTCTCGCAAGCTCGGCCTGGAGCGCGCACAGAGGAAAGCCGGTGAAAAGCTTTGATGTTGAATCCAGTGAGCTCTTCTGTATGTAGTTTTGAATATAAATAATTCCCTTTGTGCTAATTGATCAGTTTGCACATTATTTCCATTTAGGAGGAATAATCGGTGTCCATGGGTTAGAAGAGAATTAAATGGCTGAGAAGGCGCCTTTGCTTCGCCTCCTTCTCTGTTTTCTGCTGTGCGGCACACAGCCTTCTTAGTCTTGCTGGCAACTCTTTCATCCTGAAAACCCACGAGGCTTGCGTGTGACGGCGGATGCCGGAGCAGGTAGCCACGGCGCCACTCGGGAAAATCTAGCTCCACACACTCTTTCATTGCAATTAATTTTCAGACCAGTACTGCTTCCAATTCCACTCATTGCGGTGAACAATTTTGAATCCCAGGATTTTCCACTGATGTTTGCATCAATCCAACTTTGGATTTACTGCCATCTAATTTTACAAAGACATTCTTTCAGAGTTAATAGGCTTTCTGCTGAGTCTGACTGAAAACGAATCCTGCTTCCTTCATCACGGCATTTCTGGCTTCTTGGCAGCTGATGTGAAGACGAGGGATGACCAGTCTTCTATCTTAGCCCTAGAAACGGGGCATTTGGGGCATGTTCGGGCCTGCCTGGATCATACGACACATCATTAGTGGGGAGACTTCTCTTAGAAGACATTTGGAAGAGAGTGCCTTGAATTCTTTGTGCTGTAATAGACGGTGGCTTACTGTGTTAGATGCGGGCCTCATCCCGCTTCGGCCTACACAGACCTGCGAGGTCATCACCACACTTACGTGTCAGGACGCAGGAGTATTGAGGTGAAGCAGCAGAGAAGCTCCCGTGGGGAAAGCCTAGTGTATTCACTTCATGAAGAAATTCACTCATATAGAAGCGAGTTACTAAATATTCATTGAGATTGGTTTATGGGTTAGAGATATTATCCAGCTTCTTAGGCTAGCAAGGGAGGAAAACAGATTTCATAGCCAGAGTGTGAGATGGAGGGAACAGGTGGGTGCAGTAGCCACAGCTATGTGAAAAGCTTGGAAGAAGGAAGGATGGACAGCCAACCACGACGGTAGGGTAAACAAGACTTTCAGGACAAATAAAAGCAAGCAATTGTCCGAACTGTGCGCTGGGGCCGTGGGCCTGAGCACATGGGCGGGTGAGCCAGGGGAGCCCCCACAGCCTGGAGGGTGAGGCCTGGCACAGAGACAGGAGGGTCAGTTCAGAAGTGGGCATGAGCAGGGGCACTCGGTGGGACTCCTGAAGGGGGAGCGTGGTGGGCTCATGTGCCAGGGCAGAGAGAGACAGCAATTGGGAGATGGGGGATGTCCAGAACTGTTCTTGCAGGGAAATCTGTGAAGAAGTTCATAAGAAACCCAGGAAAGATTACCGAATGAGGCTGAGAGCCACCGCGGGCCCAGCTCAAGTGAGAAGACTCTGATTTTGCCTCTATTTTTCGGTAGCTTTGACCCACATTGAAATCTCCCAAATGCTCACAAGTTTTCTTTCTTTCTAGACTGCCAGGGTAACGTCGCGTATGGCCTGTTTGCCTCATGAAGAAAATTATGTTTCAGTCGCCTACCTCTCCAAGCAGACTGGATTTGTTCCTTGTGCCGTGTCAAACAATTGTGGTAAATGTGCTGCTATCAAATGGGTTGCTTCACCTGCCGTCCCTGAGTCTTCGGGCATTCTCTCCCTGGTAACACTGCTCTTTTCACTAGGGTAAGTTAGAAAAAAATTACTATTATTTTATTGGTACCTTTTAGATATAAATAATAATCACATTCATTAGAGGAAGTTTGTACCTGTACATGATGTGTTTTGATTCTTTTTTCCTCAAACTCATCTCTTCCCTTCAACCCCTCATCCCCTGTTTATTCACAGAAGCTTTGTTTCCACTCAGAAAAATACTCTTATACTCCAAAGTTAAGAATTTGAGGTAAGAATTGGGGTGTGTGTGTATCTTAAGGCAATATATGTGGACAGGAGATTTTAGAGAATATTTAATGTCATATCACATCCTACCACAGGACAAATAATATAGAATATATTTTAAGGCATATATACAATATCTGTATGATTATATGTTATAAATATGACTTGTACATTAGGGCTTTTCTTATTTTCTGAAAATAGAAAGATTTGCTGAGATGTACAACTACGTCTCTTTGATTGCTCACTACATAAAAATAAAATGACACTTTCAAAATACTTTATCCTGAAAACTTTTCTATTACTCAGAGCAGCTCTTCTTAACTGCTTCCTTTGAGTTTGGTTTGTGATTTACTGGGTCCATTTAGAGGCAGCTCATATTTTCTAGACATACTGTAGGTATTTTAATGCCTTAATCAATTTCTGCCACTTTAGTTTCTCTGCTGGGCTAGATTAATCTTCCCCTAGCTTCCCAACTTTCATAGAACACTTATCAAAATCATCTTTACAGGAAAAAAAATGAAGCTGCAATTAAAAGAAAGGTAAAAAGCTCATCTCTACTAAGGCATGGACCACAGACATGCTTAGCTGGGCATACACAGTGTTGGCAATACAGACTTGAGTGTGTTCTTTAGTTCACTCACACCTAAAATCTGGGCTGCTGGTAAAAATGAGACATAAAGCATGGAAGAAAGAAAGGAAGTAGGACAATGCATGGGAAGCTTTGTGCAAATTAATCCCCAATACCCAGTTTGGGGAACATTTTAGTCCGCAGAACCCTGCGTGTGCCTGAGCTTTTTCTCCTGCTGTCGTGCTAGCACACGTGTGATCTCTCTATGCTGGTAGCAGTCTTTTCCGCGTCCTCCCCAGGAAGGCGAAAGCTAAGCTACTACACAAAGGAACCTGGAAGAAAGGGAACCTGGCTGTGTGCTCTTCTGCTTAGGCGTAGACGCAAGATGTTGGATCGGCTGCTTACCTCCTTCCTTCCTCTAGGAGTGAATGGGTGACAGAACACTGGGCTGGGCCTTCCCTACTGTCAGCACAGCGGGCCAACGTGTCTGGCTCTTAAGTTTTTCACTGCAATGTCATTTTCTTTGGGTCAACCTCAGTAAGGAAAGAAACTGCATTTTCAACTTGGACATGAGCTGCAGATGGCTCTCCATGTCCTTTCGATATCTATGCCTATAAAAAGCATCTGCAGCAGTGTGTCCTTCCAAGTCCAGCCTCAGATTGTCAAAGTCAGTTCCACAGCACCATTCTAAACCTCTGGAAATCTTACAACATCATAGATTTTGAAGGAATGAAGTAAGCCTGGGGGCATCTCTAGGAAAACATTTAACATTTGTTTCCTCTTGAGCTAAATTTTTCACATGGGAAAATTTCTACGTGCACAAAAAATTACAGTAATATTTGTTGCTGCTTCGTAAATTTAACCAAAAGGAGAGATGGCTCTGGTCAATAATTCTGGTAAACATCCAGCAGTGTGTTCATTGTGAAAGCTTGTGTGGTCATCATGTGCTGCTCTAATGAGCTGGAAACATTTTAGCTCTGGATAAGAAGCAAGAGAGGAGGAAATCCCTGAGTTGATGGCCAAGAAAATTAGCCAAGGTGAGTCCTCAGGTGGGCTTCAGTGTTAACGTTGACATAATCTTAGTGGCTTCAATTTCTCCAGCTCTACAATGAGGCTGTGAGCTGAAATACCTTCCTGGGTCCCTGACAACGCAAATCCTGAACTTGAAAACTTTGGTGCCTAATAGCAACTTTATTTAAAAATGATCCGCACAGGAAACTCTGATGAGGGCTGACACAAATGGCCATTCTTGGACTTGTCTTCTGCCTGCTTCCAGGTGGCGCATGCTTCTTTTTCCCCTTGTTTCTGCGTGCCCAGCGCCCTGCCCTATGGAACTGCAAGAGTCCGCTGGCAGAAAGGGTAGCTTATGGCGGGCACAAGCGTGTGAGCGACAGACACTGTCGGGCACGGGCTTTGCTGCTGCTTCCTGCTCTAGCTTAATTGAAGTCGCATATCTGAAGTGTCTGGATAGGCTGTGTAGACTTCTGAGTCTACTGCTTGAAAGAAAACTGCTAAGGAGCTACGTGAGCGTGTCCCCAGCTTCAGCAATTTGCACAGGCTCGACCCCTACTTGTCTCTTGAGAGCCCCGCCAGCCTCATCCACGGCCTCCCGACCACACTGCCTGATTGCAGTAATTCCGTTTTCGTGGGGCTTCCAGGAGAGCGTGGCTTCCGCCTTTAGCTGGGGCCGTGTGATCCCGCCCTCCCCGAGTGCACTGCGGAGATCGTATTATGCCTGCCTTGATTTGCTTGTAAAGGCGGCCTATAGAATTTCATATTGATTTTAAGCTGGTGCTGTTTCATTTTTACCTCCTTTGTGAGCCAGAAGTCCGGTTGTATTAGTGTCTTCTCCCTGTCGCCAGGGCAGGCTTTCATTACTGGTATTTTGTAGCCTTCACCCTTCCTTTCCTTGTAGCTCCTTAGGAGCAAAACTTGTTGCCTTTTCTCTTTGTTATTGATTTGTTTAAAAGTTCCAAAGCGGTGTAGAGCAAGGATACAAGGCAGGCTACAATCATAAAAATCTACTAGGCAAATGAATCAGTAAGGGCCTCAGAGAACAGAAAGGAGGTAGAGGGTTGGGATTCGTGCTGCTGATGGTGGTCTTCCTGTCTGCTTTTCATTAGTCTGGAGAGGCTTTTGCGAAATAAACAAGATTTGCCCAATAGCGGAAATCCAGGTTCCCTGCTCAGTGGAATTGTTATAGTGGCTACCGGCCTACTTAGCAAAAGCAGATCTGATGTCAGAGTTTATCAACCGTCTGATCCCCAGAACCTTACCTTGGGGCCATCGGAGATAAAGTGTGACCTAAGGCCACACTGATTGGTAAGTGCCACCCCGCCATGCACACGTGTGCCCTTGGGAATTTCTAAAGCCCTTCCGATCCACTGTCTCCCTTGGTCTTCCCAAATGTCCTGTCCACAGACCGGGTGGCTACCGATGGGCCCACTTCAGAGGCGAGCACGCCGACACCAGCGAAGCTTGGACTCAGTCGGCAAAGGCATGACAGGATTGCGGCTGTCATCTCAGGTTCCTAACAGTCAGCTTCTTGAGCTTAAGCCCTGTCGCGGTCCCGAGCAGTTCCAGCAGAACGACAGCTATTGCGCCCGCTTTTCCTCTTCACTTCCAGTTTCTTATTTACCCCCCAGTCTCCGCAGCTTGGGGGGTACTGGGGGGGTACTTTTAGATTTCTTCCCGGCACAGCAGAATTACTCTGCTCACAAAAGAGAGTGACAGAAATCAAGGTGTCTGTTAAGCACATTATTCTTAACTGCTTAGGGCATTTTCCCACTGGATTGCCCTATTGTATTTTAAATTTTGTTTGAGCTCCAGTTTTTCCTCTGCGAGGAGAGGAGCGAGGAGCGAAGGGGTCAGGCCATGCACTGCTTATGCTGTCTTTGTGTGACCAGGAGAATGGGCGCTGAAGCAAGAATCTAGCTGGAACAGAACAGTCTTATCACGGGACTGCAGCTACTGCACATTATACAGGTTTTAAACCGGGATCTGGTATTTATATTCTAAAGTGTTTCCTGATGAATTACCTTCTTCCCTTAGTGTACTGTTTAGTCTTATTGCCAAACAATCCTTACACAAATCCAAATCAATTTGTTTGCCTTCCACATAAGATACTTAAAATTTTCAAAATGTGTTTATGGTCCAAAGACAAATGTTTGGTTTGATAGAATTCTCTCAGTTGATACAGGGTTTTGCAAGAAGGACTGCAAATACCCAGTGAAAGATTTACATTTTCCCCCTTGGTCATGACTTTCTACCACGCGTAGGCACCAGCCATCCTTTCTAATTTAGTGACTCCCTCTTCCCGACTAACACCGCCTTGCTGTAGCTGAAACTAAAGCTCACATTGCAAATTTCAGGAATAAATGCTGCTTGAAGAAGTGTACCTTGGCTTTCATAATGGTTTTTCTTCTGTTGAGACAGGGACCACCTGTGTTCTCTAGGTTGCCCAGGCTGGTTGTAATCTAGCGACTTCCCTGCCTCAGCCTCCTCAGGAAGAGTAATTAGGTCTAATGGTGCAGAGTCAGACTCAATAATTTAGGAAATATTTTGAATTTAAATGAGATAGATATCTATGTCGTATTTGAATAATTCATTTAATTGAACACTGCTCAATTTATTGGCCACACACTGGCCATCTGCTAAATTAAAAATCTCCTCACTTACAGAACTCCAGGAACTTAAAATACTCATAGACTTAATTCAAAAGTAGACTCTTAAATCTGACTGACAAAGCCCTTGGATGAAGAGAGACTTCTGAGGGGCTCCTGGGTCACACAGCCACACAGCCCGGGGGTGGGGGGCACTAGGCATGGGAATCGAGCCTCAGCCAAGTAGCACCAACCACACTGCAGAGCGAGGTCCAGGGACATACAGACGAATTAAAAATCTCATCATTTTCCCTTCTGATTTAAGCGTTACGTCATCAGCATAGTCCATGTAGTAAACTTGGAATTGACCCTTTTGTCTTTTCAATATTTTTAAGTACGAACTCAAATTGGGAGCAAAAGTAGGGCTTGATTTCAGCTTTTGATGCGTGATATTTTATGTGCTGAAAACAAACTAGCCACAGGATTCTTTCTTTAACTTCTGCGCATGACTGCGCCGGGGTACTGCGAAGGCCACCGGAGCGTTTTTCGTGTAAACGCAGGCACAGACTTTGTTCCCAAGAGTCTGACCTGATCGCTTCTATTTCTAAATTCAGCTGTAAGGTGGATGTAATTAAGATTGGTAAAGATAATCTCTTACCAAAATGAGCCAAGATACTCTCTTACAAAACTCCGACTTCTGTCTGTGCACAGCCACGACCACGAACAGGCAAAACCCACCGCCTGCTTTCCCGGGCCACCCGCTGCGCAGCTCGGGCTCAGGAAGTGGTTGGGAAGCGGAATCTTTCCCCATCTACCTGGGTCGCCGCCTGCACACATTACAGGTGATTCCGGATGAACCCTTGCTGACATCAGTGTGCTAAGATTTGCTTTCAGCCTTAAAGCTTACTCCTGTTGAAACTCAGCTTAGGCACAGAGTTACACTAACATACCGCAGGAGTTGCCGGAAGGCGGAAGCCACCAGCCCGCGCAGCTGCAGGCGCCA
>NDGN011253066.1:0-11731 GCA_002564285.1 Tympanoctomys barrerae | reverse complement strand
AGAAAGAAAGAAAGAAAGAAAGAAAGAGAGAAAGAGAGAAAGAGGAAGAGAGGAAGAAAGAAAGAAAAGAAAGAGAAAAGAAAAGAAAGAGAAATGCAGTAAAACTGGATCTTCAGACACAGTTTGGACTGAGTAAAAATATTTTGTTGTTATTGTTGTTTTGAGGCCTGGTCTTGCTCTGTTGTTCAGGCTGGCTTTGAGCTCACGATGTAGCCCACAGACTTGAAACTTATCCTTTTCTTTCCATTGTGCTTCTGGAACTACACATGTGCTGCTTGAGTACACATTCTTCCCCTCGTCTGCCCTTGCGGAAGCACCAAGTTTATGGAAGGAGATTTCCAGACAGTGACATAAGCCCTTCTCCCCCAAAAGACCTCTTTGCTATTTGCTCCTCCAAACGCATTTGGAGGACATCTGGAATTAGAGCAGAAGGCTCAGGTGAGCCACTGCATACCTCAAAATATGTTTAAGCTTTGATAGTTCTCTTGTTAAGGTATTTCTAGCTACCTACATGCCTAAGTGCTATTGCATCTTACATCCACTTGTGGGTGGTATCCAGATTGCAGATGAAAGTAGAGTATAATATGTTGTGATATTTAAATAAAAAACATGAATAGTCATATATTATTAGTATTCTACTTCAGATTTTGCATTCACCATTTGTCACAATTATCATTAATGCATACCAAAATTGATAAATGTATTATGTGCTAAGGAAATTATACAACTGGCAAAAAAATCTAATTTGGTTATTATTTTTGTTAATAATTTTCTACTGCAAAACCACAGATAACATTTCTCTCATACCATAATTATCAGACACTGGAGTCAGATCAACTTGAGTTTAGGCTCTAGCACTGCCTAGCCGGGTGCCTGGACACAAGTAACCCTCAGCTGAGGGTCGTTTCTTATCTGAGAAAATGAGGTTGAGAATATCTTACAGAACTGTGTGAAAACTGAGCAAAGAACACACAAAGTGTTTAGCACGATAGGTCTCCATAAATGATAGCTGTTATTATTTTACCCTGTTGTGAAAGACTGGAAAGCTGGTTGTTTTTATTTTTAAAACATTTTATCAGTATATGTTTGCAGCACATAATGTTTACATTTCTTGTGGAAGTTGGTACATGCATAGAGCACATCTTCTTTCCTGTTTTTATCTCCTTTTTCTTCCTTTTCTCACCCCCTCCATCTTTTATCTCCTTCCCATTTGAGAAGCATCTATCTCCATACTTTCTGTTGTCTATCTTTTATGTGCTCTTTATGTCTAATTTTTGTTTTCATATAAGAGAAACCATGCAATATTTAAGCTTGTGTGTCTGATTTATTTCACTTATAATTAGGATCTGAAGGGGTGTCTGACGTAGGAGATTAGGGTGTGGCCAGCCTGCTGGGAAAGTGGGTGTGACCTGTTGAATATGGAAAACCAGGGTACATGCTCAGAAATACAGCCCCAGTCCTGCCTCTCAGACCAACCCGAAAGGGCTGTCTTCAGCACTAAGAAATCAAGCAGGTGTTTTGGGTTTTGGTGCTGAGGTCCAGATCAAGCAGGACCTCGACCTGCTATTAGCCTAAGGTGTGAAGGGTACAAAAGACTGTGGCCATTAGCCTTGTAGCTACCACATCCTCTTTCTGAGTGGCTCCCGCTGCACCTGCAGAGCGCATTTCTTTTATACTTTAATTGGCCAATACTTATTCTGCAGAGCACATTTCCTTTTCCTTCTTTGCTTACCTTTAACAAATGTGAAATCTCACTACCTCATTTCTTATCCAATTCTTTGTTCAGGACAAGACCCTGAAAAGGGTTGCTGAGACAAGCACAGCACCCCAGAGCCCCGACTACACCCTATTTTCCTACAAATGACTCAAGTTTACTTTTCTTTATGGAGGAGTAGCACCTCATTGTGTGTAAATACCAAATTTTCTTTATCCATTCATCAGGTGCTGGGTGTATAGGCTCTTCTGGTGTTGAGCTGTCATGAATGTGCTGCTGTAAATGTGGGTACACATACATCACTGTAATGTAATATTTTAAAGTCTTCTGAGAGGATACCTAGAAGGGGAAGAGCTGGGAAGTGCGATTTTTAGTTTTGTTTCTGTGAGGACTCCCATACTGCCTTCCATAGTGGCTGCATCAGTTTACACGCACACTAGCAATGGAGAAGCGTTTCTTTTTGCCTGCAGCTTCTTCAGCGTTGGTTATAATTTGATTTCTTGATGATGGTGATTCTTTTAACTTACATTAATCTAGAGATTAAGAGTAAAAGTGACAGCTCCAAACAATTTGGGTCAGTAATTGCAGAATAAATTATCTATCAGTCTCTCTTCTTTCTGAGAGTAACAACTAACAATTTGTGGGGTTGGGGAGATAGCTCTGAGATCTAAGTGCCTGCCTGGCAAGTGCAAGGACCTGGGTTTGATGCACAGTATCAAAACCAGGCATGGTGGTGCAGGCCTGTAGTCCCAGTGCTGGAGAGGCTGAGATAGGAGGATCACTGCCAATCTGAGCTGCACAGTGAGACCCTGTACCAAATACATAAATAAATAAGAGATAAAAATTTAGAACTATCAACTTGTAAGAATATGATCAAAGTCTCTGCTCTGTGTCTTCTTGCTTTGCAACCATTTGTGAGACCATGCCCATGAACATTATCTAAATCCTAAGACAAGAACTACGCTAGGAACTGTTTAATTAGGTTTTCATTAGCCAACTAATATTTACTGATCATATGATAGCTAAAAATTCAAAAGCCTAGTATTCTTATCCTGTACTTTCATAGTTAAAATGGACTAGGGTGTCTCTTATTGTATACCATTAAGTAATTTTGGAGCATCTATTTTATGCTAGGCACAATCCTATGTCCCAGGGATGTACAGATAAGAAGATGCCTCCCTGCTCTGAAGTTTGCTGTTTATCTTAGTGTCTAGAGTGGAATGTACAAGCCACCTCCCATCCAAGCACTAACCGGGCCTGACCCTGCTTAGCTCCCGAGATCAGGTGCGCTCAGGTGCGCCCAGGTGGTACAGCCACAGACGAAAGCCCACCTCTGAAATGAGGATTTCCCAGACACCTCTAATTTTGGGGGGTAGGAAATGTTTATTTCATGTGGACTCACTGCATCCTATTATTACACTTGTTTTGGCATTTCTCACACTGTAGACTTATTGTGTATCTCTTATGCTAGACTCTGTGATGTCTGAGAACAGGAATTGTGTCTTAAAGAAGATAAGTAAACTGTGATATTGCCAGGCGTGGTGGCACCTGTAATTCCAGCTACTTGGGGGCCTGGAGCAAAGGCTCATAGGTTTGAGGCTAGAGAGAAACCCTGTCTCAAAATGAAATTTTAGAAAGAACCATGAAGAACTTAAAATTGAGTGACAAAAATATAAACTACTAGCACATATAAAGAGTAAACTTCAATATAAATTTGTATGGAGTCAGTGCAGTGTATGATGTAGGAGACAGGGGGTGGTTTGAGGAAAGCTGTTCATAACAGATGGCTCTGAGTAGAATTTGAAAGGAGTTCACAGCGAATTGGCCCGAATGTCAGGCAGGAGCTTGGCTCTAACTGCAGGCATTTTTGCTTTCAGGAGGAAATATGAGCAAAAGGTACCTGATCACTTTGTCAATAGTATGGATGATGGGAAGAGATGCAAGATTCAGGAAGAACAACATGAAGGTTTCCAGTAATGTAGGTTAGAGGAATTAAGGTGTAAATGGAGACTGAACGGGAGCAATTCTGAGCACACTGTGCCTGAGGACATGCCAGAGTCTGTCTGCAGTAAGAGTCAGATGCCATTTTAAGTCCTTTCCTCAGGTAATAGCTCACCTCACCTGTGAGCAGACAGAGCCTGAGAAGGCCTCCGAGCCTTGTGGAAAGCCTGAATTTAAGGGCAGGCTGGTCTTTAGATTTAGAAGACATCATGTTTCAAGCCTTTCATTAAAAAGATGAGGAAAACTGTGTCTCTGGGATTAAGTGGGCTGCTCCAGTGAGTGCCCACTTTATGACAGGGGCCCCCAGGATCCAGGTCACCTGCTGGCAGCCCAGTGTACTTTCTAGTATTTTACGCGCTAGTTTGATGCTAAACATAAAAATCTCACCTGCCACTTTCCCTATCCTCATCAAATCTGGTGAAACAGATTACATTTGTCTACTGCATTTTCAATATTGAATTACCTTTAATATACCCCAGATACCTTGCTGTATGTAGACAGATTTTGCTCAAATAAGCAAACCAAATGATTTCAAACAATTATATAGAATTTGTTGCTATTAATACTGTTGTCTTCTATGACATGTTCCAAAGCTGTGGTTTAGAATTGTTTTTAACTCTTAATTAACAAGTGAAATATTTATCCTTCAAAGAGAGAGGTTTGAAAAGATGAAACTTTGATATAAAGAACATTTAAAAAGCAAGTATGTGATGGGACCAGTCTACAGGGTAATATCTTTCTGAACTACAAAACTAAATCATGGACTTTAGAATTTGGCTGCAAGAACTGAGCTTTGGAAGTTACCTGCCACAAGCTATTATAGTGAACTATTTACAGTGAAATGAGTAGACCACTATAAATACTAACAGTTGATGATTTACTTCTAGAAAATTGAACATTTTTATTCTTAGGAAATAGATTTTAGCCATTTGAATGTGTTGTAGCAAAAGATCCCATTAGAATGCTTATGTATAGATTCTTGGCCTTGGAGAAATAGATCTGAAGCATAATTTGAAGCTTAAATCTAGCATAAAGACTTTAGAAAAATGACTTATTTTGATTTTGTTTGACTTCTTAAGCTTCTTGTACCTACTAAAGTGTAACATACATGTAGACAAAGGCTTCTCAAGTGTCCAGTTCAGTGGAATTTCACTAATTGAATACACTCACTAACCCAATACTCAGATCAAGACACGAAATATCCCAGCTTCGGAATCTACCACGCCCTTCTGTTCCCTTCTGGTTGGTAGATACTCACCAGCCCACGAGCAAACACCGGAAGAATCCTCCAGGTGCTTCCCACGTGTGCTTCTTTGACTGTCTTGAGAGTAAAGGCGTTGAGCGCCTGTGTTCATGATATCTTTCATAATATGTGTGAGCGCTCTGAGAAGATAGTACCTCCCTCCACAGCAGAAAGCAGGTTTACTTACAGACTTGTCAAATAGATTATGTGTGTAATGGGAACAAGGGACGGATTTACTCACTGCTCAATGCAATAATGTTTCCCTTCAAAAACAAGGTGGGAGGTGCTTACTGCCCGCTGTAAGATTCAAGTTCCTGATGATCGCCCTGCCGTTCTCTCTGTACACAGGTGTCACCTGGCTTTCTGCATGATGCCACGTGAAATTCATGTTCAGGAGACTGACACAAATACTGACACTGCATTTTCCGTTATAAGAGCCTTTGTCACGAAGCCAACATCCATTAACTAGGGAACTGAGTTTATTAATTTGCAAGTAGGAAAATAGCTCGTTCACAGAGGTTTTTTGTGGGGGTGGGCAATGGGGGTTGAACACAGGACATTTGTACCACTGTTGTTTTTTATTTTGAGATGGTCTCCTTACATTGCTCAAGCTGGGCTCGAACTTGTGATCCTACTGCCTCAGTTTCTCAGGCTGCTGGGATTACAGGCATGTACAATATGTTCATGGTATAACCATTAGTCTGACTTCTACTGCTATAAATTAATGGAATTCCGTAGCATGTAAATTATGTAGCATGTACTTTTGTTTTCTTATACATAACATCATATCTGTGAAATCGATTCATATTACTATTTTATACAGGCATAGTTCTTTATTTCTCACAGCACTCAGCATTCCATTCTGTGAATATTTTAAGACCTTTTTTCTATAACTGATGGCACTGAGGAAGCTCCCAAGGTCTGGTATTCAATTTTGCTGCTCGTTGGCAGAGGGATGCCCATCTATTATGGCAGCTACTAGGAGGCTGAGGAAAGCGGGCTGCAGATTCAAGGCCAGCCCGGACAACTTGGTGAAATGCTGTCTTGAGATAAGAAAAATGAAAGGGCTAAGAATACAGCTCAGTGCTCCTGAGCTCAGTCTCCAGTACTGCTAAATAAATGCAAGTGTGCTGTTGTAAAACGTTTTGTTCCGTGTTTAGGTGAGTGTATTTGTGCATTACTGTGGGATGTAGTCTCAGAGCTGGACCAGTCGGTGTGCACTCATGTTGCCACACAGCTTTCTACAGCGCCAACATGCTTTCCCACCACCGAGAGTGAGTGGTGAATGAGTTACTTCTGCTTACCCGTGGCCACTTTTCTCCTCCTCTTCTTTTCCTTCTCTTCCTCTTCCTCCTTTATATTTTTTTATTTTGTTAAGAGTGACAATCTTTTATTTCACCATAATGTAATAAAAAAAAATAAATGTGGCAACGGTACATTTAAAATTTTACAGAGCAATTTCACAGTGTTTATTAGCACTGCTTAGGAAATAAATATCAATTACTGAGGTGTTATCAAAGCTAGTTACCAATAAGACAATCAACCTGTGCAGCTTTTTAGGTTATTTTTCCATGAAGATAATTTCTAGTCTTCAGAACCTGACAAGATGAAGTTATTCAAATTCAATTTTTAGTATACTATTTTAACAAAAATGAACGAGAAAATGGATATTCACATCTATATTGTACCAAAAAGACTGATATTCTTCCAAATGTTCACAACTGAAAACAAATTTATATAGATTTCAATATTCTCAATAAGAAGAAATATAAAAAGTAATAGGATTTTTAGAAAAATTAAGGTCACGATATTAATCTTCTGTATAAACAAGGCCAAATGAAAACACTCATAGATAAGTTGTTTATATTTTTTTCTTTTCTTTCTTTCTTTTTTTTTTTTTACACTTCATTTTTTTTTTTCTTCAAAAGGAGTGAGTTGTGTACAGGGGGTTAAATGCTTTATAGACATTTCAGGATAACCCGGGTGATTTACCCGCACATCCCAGTGGAAGAAGCAGAGGTAAAGGCAAATTGAGTCTCTCTGGTCAAAAGCCTCCTTCTTCCTTCTTGCTCAGAGGCCCAGGTGACAAAGGTGAAGTTACAGTTGAAACATGTCTCCTGACTTCTCTTGTCTGGGTCAGAGTCCACAAGGAGACCCCAGGGACCGAGGCAGCAGAGAGCAGAGGGGCTCTTGTTCCACTGCCCACCGGAGCAGCACGCTGACCCGTGCCACCACATGACAAGTGGCAGCACAGTGTGGCTGGTAAGTGCAGAGAGCTTCTGAGCTGCCCTGATTCTCACAGGGAGAAAGGGCTGTAGGGACTGGCTGGAGCTAATGCGGGAGGGAGAAGGCACATCTGCAGCACAGGGGGTAGTGAAGGAGTCACAGGCAGCAATCGGGGCTTTCCCCGAGGGCCAGAACCTGTGGAAAAGGACCCCAGTGCTCGCCAGCGAGGACTTCAGCATCAAGGTCGGCAAAAGGACCAGGTGGGTGGCCTCACCGCAGAGCCTGAGTCCTGAGAACTGCCCGTCTTCTCTTCCCACAGTCAGGTCATCCCACCAGCCCCACACCAAAAGAGCATCCTGAAGGGAACAGGGGCATGTGGCAGAAGAAAATGAAGGGTCTGGCCATTTATCCAAACAAGAAGAGTTCCTCAAAGAGACTTTAAATTCCTGAATCGGAATAGGTTTCCTGTAGAAGGCAGTATTAAAAAATACACTGTGTATTTACTCAGCATGTACCATATATACTCATAAAACTTGCAGAAACTATAGTAAAGATAGAAACTCAGCAGTAGAAATTTGCTTTATCTCTCAATACATAACAGAATACCAAAAATAAAATAGGAATATGGGACATCTATAAAACATTAATAAGGTTGATTTTTCTTGGAGTGTGTCACTGAACTACAGGGAAGTGTAACAGTTAACAGTGAAAGATTCCGGGCCGGACTTTGAAGGCCGTGTTCCCGTGTGCAGGTAAATGATCTTGGGCCATTTTGTGCTTCAGTTTGCTTATCTGTAAAATGAACATAACATTGCCTACCTTATGGGGCTCTTGCAAAGCACAGAATTTCTGTAAAGAACAAAGCTTCACACGTGGTATTTAATGGATTCTGCCTCTCATTACGGTTGCTATGGGGACTCATCACCCTGACCCTAGAGAACACCCGCCTTTCCGCGTGCTCATAATGTAGCCACAGAGAGTGAAGCCACATAAAATCCTCATTATATTGAGCTAAGTGGGAAGGTTTACTGCAGTCGTGCCGTAGCAGATGTAAGGAACTCTTGAAACGAGTTTGTGGGTCAAAAAGCACATGAAGGGCTGGGCACGTAATGCGGCAGTGGGCACGAGCTGGCATGGGCAGGGCCCTGGGTCCATGTCAGCGCTGCAAAAAAGTAAAACTAAATAGTAACTGAGTTACAAAATAAAAGCAAACACCGATACACTCAGTCATTTACCCTCTAAGTGAAGTTTATTCCAGCAATTCTACGTTTTGGTGCGCTAGCATTCTTGCCTCAATCCTGCGAGCCTCATGCGACAGATGAGAGAACAGAGGTGCAGAAATGCTGAGTAATTGGTGTCTGGATACCTTACGAAGAGCAAATGATCACAGCCGGGTCTTGGGACTTCTCTTTTAAGCTCTGCAGGGTGCTCTCTGAGTCTTCCTCAGCTTTAGCTTTATCTGCAAAATAGGGCCAATAATCTTTTTTGGGGTCAGTAATTTTTATCTCTTGCGGTAGATGTGCAAATAACAGGTGGAGATGGGGACATTGCTGCTGTCTCTATTTCTGTATTGGCTTGTTATAATGAAATGCATTGTTCATATATTTTGAATCAAGAAACCATTTTCTGAATGCCCTACAAGTGTCTGGCACAGAGAAAGACCCAGTTATTACCAGAGCTAGTCAGTTTCCATTTGCCTTAATAGGAATTTGTGAGCTCTGAAAGTGCGCATGTGAAGGAAGAATGAAGCACTAGCTGGAGGAGGGCTCCTCCAGGCTTTTCTTTCAAACGTGCATCCGAAGTAGGGGCTGCAGCTAGCAGAAGAGAGAAGGGATTGGCTCAGCTGAATGGAGCTACAATCAGCCGAACAGGCTGCAAGGAGCCGGGCGCTGGGGAGGAAGGTATGAGCTCTCGCCGGGTGAAGGAAGCTACTGGGGAAGGCTGGCAGTGCTTGCTGTAGCTGTCAGTAGACAAAGGCCACTTTGTGAACGATAGGCCTCCCTTCTGTACTAAAAATATCAAGACCATTTTAGCAAATAAGACTTCAAAAGCTTATTTATTTATGTGGTTCAAGGGAATGTGAGGACAGGTTTTCGGACGAGCCAACAGTGCGTTTGTGAGTTACGATGGCAAAACGATTGTGGCCAGAACAGTTTTGCAAGCAGCCTCTCTTGGTGCAGGTCATGGGGCAACAGAAAACTTATTCTGCAGCTGGGAGAAAGGTTCAGGGCTGCCTTCCTGGAATCAGCTCCATTTCAGAGTCTAAAATAGATATGATTTTAAATACTGTGCTATGTGGGAATCCAGGCCTACTCATTCTAAGCACATCTGTCAGTAGCTGTTGAAATTCAAATAAATTCACATCAACTCCATGTAATGCTCATATTATACTTACCTATTTCAAGTTTTAAAAAATGCATTCACAAAACCTGCATCTCAGTTGCTGTCAACAACCTGAAACACAATATGGAAAGCGTTGATTTTCCTGCCAACCATGGTTACTTTGAACCTGAGCCACAACTTTGAATTTCTTTAAAAATGTCCCTCCATCCCTGAACTTTTCAACTGAAATTCATCTTCACTTTCAAAAGTTTAGATATGAGCTGTGTCAAATCGTTCTGTGCCTTGCTTTTGATTATTTTGCAGCTTTCAGTACTTGAAGTCCGGCTCTATTAAAGTCCTAGAGCGGCACTGAGCGAACGCTCTGGTCCACAGTCCAGTTCTGCTAAGTGAAAGTTTCCGTGTAGTGTTGCAACTAAGGACATTTGGTCTGTTTATACACGACTGCATTCCATGAAGAATCTGAGTTATCTCCGGAAAAGCAAATGCAGGACAGAGAGGAGGGAATTTGTCATTTGTTAATTAAAGAGGAATGAAGACGAACTGATGGTGCTGCTATCCCAAAAGAGACTCCACAGAGAAGTGCGCCTGGGTCGCACTCTCGTGAGCAGCTGCTGCTCTGGCACCTCTGGGAGCGCGCACACGGGTGAAGTTCTGGCTTGGGGAAAAACCTCAACTCTCCGAAACTTTTTTTTTCTTTTGTAGTTTAGAGAAAGGTCTACGGGGTATTCAGGGTCTCACTGCTAGATCGGACTCGTAGTAATCCGCCTGTGGACGGCCTCCCAGGAGCTGGGATTACAGGCACGGGCCACCTCACCCAATCTCAGCGTGCCCCAGGGGGCGAGGCCTGCACGGCAGGGCCGGGGATCGAACCACCTGCCCCTGCGCCTGCTTGTGGGTGCTTTAATCCGCTGAGCTATCTGGCCAGCCCAACTCTCGGAAACGTGATCATTTAACATTTGGTGCTAATAGTCTTAATTTTTTCTAATAGTCTTGGTATTCTCAACTTTTGCTCTCAGATACATGTTGAAAGATATAACACATTGTATTATGCAATGTTCAACTGCTAGTATAATTTTCCTTCTATCGCTTGATTTTTATATAAAAATTCATTATTCACCTGTTATATGTCAATTACAATTTTCATATTTGTCTTTTTCTGCGTGCACAATATACCCAGTAAGGGGAATTGCTAGGCTCCTCTTCAGCACTAATAACAGTATGTCCTGTTTCCATTATTTATAATTTATAATGTTAGCAGCCTGTTACATTGATGTAATGTATGTTGGCCAGTTTTATTTATTTCTAGGTTTTTTATATTATAAATGTCCTTCCAAGAAATTATTTATACATCTAATTTACTTGAATTTGGGCCGGCACCATTATTTGTGTTCTATAAAGCCGGTTCTTGCGGCAGCTCAGGAACCACGTGGGCACCCGCACACGTCGTTTTGCCAAGGAAGTCCGACGACACACCTTGGTTATTACATTTTCTGGATACTGGGTGTTACCTTCTTTTCAATCTGAAGGTTCAAAGCAGCATCATCTCCTGGCACCGCCTGCTCGCCTTACGCCTTACGTTGCAGTCCGGGGTCGTCCCACGGCCCGGGAACTCTGGTCGGCTCCGGACTCTGGCGTCGGCGCCGTACCGTGGCCGTGCAGGGCAGAGTGGGGCAGGCGTAGGCTGCCAGGTCAGGCGGGGGTACTAAGCAGCGGAGCGCTGACGCGCAGGGGGCCTGCGGGGAGCGCTAGCGCGGAGGCGCTTGCTGCTGGCCTCCAGCAGCCCAGGCCCGGCCGGGCAGCGAGCGGACGGCGTCCGGAGCCCTGCTGGGCACGGGCGTCCCGCTGCCTAGTGCTGCGCCACAGGCGGTCGGGAACGTCCTGCCGCCTGCCTCCTGGCCGGAGCAGCCCTGGGAGGCTTCCGCCGGCCACGGGAAGAAGTCTAACTTGACGCGGGTGGTCCCTCCGCCTGCGCCCACGTGCGTTCCGGTGCTGCGCCTGCGTGGCCTGCTCCGCTCTCGGAACTGTGAACCTAAGAGTTAAGTAGGATGGTCCAATTTCGACAGGTTGGCTCTGTTGTTAAATACACATTATAAACTTTTTTTTTCAAAATACAGATTCCTCGCAGAGGCTATGTGTTATGTTTTGTGTCTAGTTGTCCCCCCAAAGCCTCATGCAGTCATGGGGTGGGGATTTCTAGAGTTTGT
>NDGN011253052.1:0-11878 GCA_002564285.1 Tympanoctomys barrerae | reverse complement strand
ACATAGAGAGCACATACACAAATAAGCATGGCTGTTTGCAAAACAGGCCCAATTAGGCGCCAGGCTTGCAAGTGCTAATAATTCCTGGTTGGGGTGATTGAAAGGACTATTGGGAAGTGGGTATTGGAGAAATGGGTTTGTGTGTTTTCAAGAGGAATCACTAATCAGCACAGTGGCTACCTTGGCATAGTTACTTCAGGGGTTGAGGCACTGTGCTAATTGACAAGGTGTAATTGGCACTCTGGTGTCAATTAGCAGCTCAGAGAATTCCATGGTGCAGGCTAGACCTGAACCTCAGCCATTCAGCACCCAAGAGTTCCCACCCTAGGTTCCAGGGTGACCCAGCCAATGGCACACATAGTTTCCTACAGTGTCATCTCTAATGGGCAAACAATGGAAGACCTGCCTGTGGAGTCAGTGGCACCATCAGCAGAGTCCTAATAGAGGGATCCAGCCGCCACTGCTCGGAGCCTGACTGACTACATTTTCAGTGTAGTGTTAGGCAAGTCACTCAACCCCTCTGATCATGATCACTGAGCATATACTGACCACAACTCTGTAGGTACTGAGGGGACACATGGATGGCTACTGCAAAATGCTTGGCCTTCCATAGGTGTTGAAGGCCAACAGTAAGTGGTTGAGAGGAAACGCAGGCTTAGAGTGGGTAATCGATCAGGATGCTGTGGGGCAAAGAGCAGGATGCTTTGTGACTCAGTGAGCAACAAAGGAATTCACTCTGAGCAGGGACAAACTTAGGGAGCACAGGGAACCACAGGTGACACAGAAGGAAAAGGCTTGTTTCAGGGAAGCAGGAGCCCAGCAGGGTGGACCATGCAAGATGCAGAAGACCAAATTAAGGAGCTGAAACTCAATTCCATGTTCTGAGGGGAGCCACAGAAAGGTTTTATTTTGCAATAGTGTTTCACTCTGCAGTTCGGGCTGACCTTGAACTCTCTGCAACCCAGGCTGTCCTTGAACTCACAGCAATCCTCCTGCCTCAGCTTCCTGAGTGCTGGAACTAGAGGCATATGCCCCCACTCCCGGCCACTAAAAGGTTTAAGTGAGAGTGAAGGGATTTGATTGAGATTGGATGAGAAAATAATATGGCCTGTGTAGTTTCTGAAAACCATATATCTTTGAGCTCTGTGTGACTGCAAATGTTTATATCATGTAGCATTTAATAAGCATCAATAATGTGCTGTGCTGTTTGTAATTAATAACCACCCTCAGTCTCTCCTTAGTGGTGCTTTCAGTTAAACAGCAAGCAGGTAAATCATTGGCAACTACAAGCAGCCAGAACTTCAAGAGCTGGCTATTTGTAAGCTCCTGAGGCCTGCAGGATTGTGGGGCCTGGGCATCGGGCCTCGCCTGCCTTTCCTGCTGCTTCTTGAGCAGCCGGCATTTGCAGCCCCACACTTTTTTTTTCCCTTTCATTTTAAAGGAAGAACTGAGTTGTAGAATTGTGGAGCCAGCCATGAGGCTTGGCGTGGGGGCAAATGAAGAGGGTGAAGAAGTGGCTTCTGTGGTGTTCAGTTAGTTCAGGACCTGTCTGAGAGGAATTGAAGTTGGCATCAGAAAACGGATTCCTGGGCCTCGACTCCCAAATCTGACAGTACATCAGGCCTGCCGCTCTCTAGGCTGTACCTGGAGAGTCCTATTTTGTGGATCAGAGAGTGACAGAGTCGGGGCTCTCTGTAACCAAGAGGAGCAAGTCATCCAGGACACCAGGCTATGGGGGGTCACTCACTCTTCAGCATCGGCACCTCAGATGAGCCCCTCTTTAAGTTTTATGATTTATCCTTCAAGCTTGTCTCCCCTAGGCATGGCCCTAGTGGGGAACCTATTTTTACCAAGCAGTGTGCTTTCTTCCCCATCCTGATGTAGCTCGTACTCATTCTTGGGAGCTGCTACTCCAGGACCAGTGTTTGCCATACTCAGGAGATCCCCTGCTCTGGTGTCCCTCTCTCCAGCGTCCGCCACCAGGCCCTTCCCTTCCTGCTCATTAGTGACTCCCAAAGGCCCGGAAGGGTGATTTGACATTTGTTTCAAAATAGAAACAGCTCTTTGGAGGCCTTCTGTGAATAATGTGACAGCAGTGACCATTTTGCTGTGTACTAAATGCCAGGCAGGCACTGTCGTAGACACTGTGAATCACATCTTTTGTCTCATACCAACCCAGAGAGGGGAAGTAAGGTGTTACTGTTGCTCTCACCCCTAGACGAGGATTAGACAGAGTTGACCAAAGGGACCCAATGCTTGAATCAGACCTGAATTGGTGTCTGACCCTGAGGCCTGTACCCCCAGAGCTCCATCCTGCAGCTGCTGTTGTGCTCTGATAGTGGAGGGACAGCCCAGGGTCTTCTCTTGGTCCTCCCTAGGCTGTCTGCCTGGCTCCGAAATCTCCTGGATCAAATATAGGACCCAAGATTTCTGGGTTTTTGTTTGTTTTCAATAGGGTTTTCTGGCTCAGAGAGCACAGGTGATCCTCAACAGGGTTAGGAGGGCAGGGGCAGCGGCAGTGTGTTCTCCTCTGTCACACCGTTGGGTCATTAACTCCCTTCTCTCCTGAAACTAGGCACCAAGGAGAAACTGCAGAGTGAACAGGGCTCAGAAGCCCTAATTAGTTCGTGGTCCAACTGGGTCAAGGGGAGTGACCTGCGCAGCGGTTTTTTTTTTTTTTTTTTTTTTCTTTCCAGAGCCACACATGCCCCAGCTCACCAGAGCACTGTGGGGAGGGATTCCCCCCAAGCCAAGGGTGTTAGCGCATGGCTGCCCATGCAGTCCCTTCTCACCAGCCCTCTGGCGGGTGTAGCTTGGTGTTCAGTTGCCCCAAATACCCAGGTTCCTATTTCACATCCTTAGGCTGAAATCCTACAGCCAAGGTGCCCTTTCAGCTTAGCTTTCCCACATTGGCTGCTTGCTGACAGATAAGCTCCTAGGAGGAGGGGAGCGGGAGGGCGGAGGGCAGGCACCCCTTCCTGGCAGCAGACCCCTTTGTCAGAGGACCCTGTGGCTCCCCAGGCTTGTGCTGGGTGGGGCAGGCCTGGGTGCCAGCCAGCTGCTTGGCCCCAGGCCTTGACTGGCAGATGGAACTTGGCTTGGCTGGGGCCCAGCTGTACGTATACTTACACTTCACCTTTGGGTGGAAATTGGAGGCCGGGGGCTTGAAAGCGTCAGGAGACAAGGCAGCGCCGTGTTCCGTGTGTGGGCTCCGGGAGTGGAGGGGCCGCCTGAGCCAGTTGCGTTGCTACATAATTGCCCGGGCTGTGCCAGACTCTGGTCCAGACCTCTCCAAGATGTTTCATTCCTTGGGCTGGACTGAACCGAGACATGAGTGCTGCTGTGAGACGGGACGGGGAAGAATCCGGCGGACACAATGTTCCTGCACTTGGACAGGCCAGCGGCAGTGCAGGCCGGGCCCTTGGGAATGGAGACGAAACCTCCCCTTTCTCGAGCCATTCCATATATTGAGTAATAAATGAAGTTATTGCCCAGATGAACTGGTTTTAATTGACCTTTCCGAAGTGATAAATATGCGTGAAACGAAAAGGGGAGCAACAAGGAAGTTCACATAGAACGCTTGCCAGTTTCATTTCTTTAGGGAGTGACCATGTCCTGCTGGACCTCTTAAAATCAAATACCTGGAACCAGGGATTATTACCAAGTTATGGGGAGTTAGTTGATATCCCAGATAGGCTCAGGTCATTTTTCTAATGATGGCTTTTGAAGATGACCTTGTGGGTAGGTGCCAGGGTGACAGAATCTAAGGATGGGGCTTTTATGTGTAAGTTTGTCAAGAACATCAAGAGACTTTTAAAATGTATATAGAAAGGTAGCAATTAGATGTTTGTCTTGGAATAACCGTAGCCTCTACATTCTCCCTGGAGCCCTAGCCTAGGGAAGATGATTAAAAATAGATCTGAGTAGCACTTCCTGCTTGGCAGATGGCTAATAGCAAATGCTAGGGCTTGTGGCTGACCTTTCCTTTCTGAAATCTGTTTCCATGATGCTGATTGAGCCCTCTCTAGACCTAATCAAAGACTCTTTAACAAGCTGAAAAGAAAAAAAAACAAAAAACAAAAAAACACAATCCCCATTTTGCTGTCCTGGCTGGGCCCAGTGCGTGGAGGGAGCACCATGAAAGTACTGGAATTTTCAGGGAAACACCCACGGCCAGGTCCAACTGGCTGGTTCTTGTTTAAAAATGGACAAGCTCTGATTTTGAGGCTTACTGCCCTTCTGTTAGGCATCCTACACCATCTGCATCAGTGGGAAACAAGAATGGCCTGAGTTGAGTTTCCCTCAGCCCTTACAGAATAAAGGACGCAGACCCGGACTCCCTTCCCAAGCCTTGGGTTGTTATGAAAAAGTGAAAGGAAAAATGTGTGTAGGCCAGCGTCCTGAGGTTCTCAAAAAAGCATGGCAAATGCTAGATAGCATTATTTTATTATTATTTCATGAACTTTTGTTTAGACCATTGTTGTCTGCTTCCAGTTATTCCCTCTTAAGGAAGATACAGTACTGATAGGCTGTGCTTAGGAATCTGTAGTGGTGATACGTAGGCCCTCTGGTTCCCTGCTATTGATGAGTGTCTGTTGGCTTTTAAGGCCTCACAGCCTTGCTTCCTCTACAGGGAAAGCCCTCTGCTGTGACTAGCATACACTCAGTACTGTCATCCTCTTCAGACCTGTACATCTTCATTAGACTCCTTTAATGGGCATAATTTATTACAGTGAATTCTATTGCTTTATTCTTTATGTCTCTTAGGCCTGTCTTCCGGGTGGCCAGGCTGTAACCTTCAAGACAGAGACCAGTATCTGTATTCTCCACGGTGCCCAGCTGCTCTCTGGGCTGTATTCAGTGTTTTAATCATGGAGGCACAGTATTTGTTTATGCCACCACAAGGTTCAGGGCCATTTTCTATCATTGGACAGTTAGGACCCTCCCCCCATTCTTACCACAGGCTACTTTAGGTTGACACAGAATGTTTTTGATCAGGAGCCAGGAACTTTCATGTTGGCTGAGGAAGAAGGTTCGCCACCAAATTATCTGGAAGGGATTTCATCTTAAGCCAGCAATCACCAAGGAGGACAGATCAGCTGATGAGCCGAAAAGACCTTTCCACACAAACAGGAAGTTGAAAAACACAAGAGGAGAGGTCTGTCTCTGAGTCAGAAATGTTCACTTCATGTGCAACCATCTTTTCTCTTGAGAATACGGACTCTGAGAATGTTCAGCCGTTGAGAGACCTTACTCAACCCCGTCATTTCATGGATGATGCAATCCATGTCCAGAGCACCAGAGATCTGCCCAGGGACATCGACCTAGTCAGGGGCAGATCATCCAGCATTGCGCGGCTGGGGAAGGTGGGCTGGTTGTTCTGACCAGTTCTATTCCCTTTCTAGAGGAAATATCAGAAATCCAGTGCCCAGCTTTTGTGCCTTGGCAAGCACCCTGTGTTCAAGTCTTTCTGACATTTATGTCTCTCTCTTTCCAGAGAGTTCTTTGGCTGTGATTTCTTCAGTCCCCAAAGTGACTGTTACTATCATAACACAAGTACTGTGTCTGTTCTTTCATAACTGCTTTATCTAACTCTGCTCCAGAATCCAGTCCCTGAGGGTATGTGAATACAGAGTTGAAAGGTAGGTATATGCTTGCTGGAGGAGAGTTTAAAGCTGGACAGTTGCCACTGTATTAGGGCAAATGAATCATCTTCTTCCCCTTGTACATGTAGCTAGAACCCAATTAACTGGCATAACTTGGATTTGATTTGCATTTCCAGGAGAAAGAAGTGTTGAGCACTTAGGAAACTTTTCCTTGTATGAAATGAGAGTATGACGCATAGACCATGCTGAACACATTCAAGGAGATACTAAATTTATGCCATGTATGGAAAATTGGAAGAAACTAGTAGAAGAAAAGTAGATATTCTCATCCCATTTCACAGATGAATAACTTGATTTTGTTTGGTTCTTACCTTTGTTTTATGAGACAGGGTCTTGCTATGTAGTTCAGGGTCTTGCCCCTGAATTCACTATGTAGCCCAGGCTGGCCATGAGCTTGTGCCAGTCTTCCTGCCTCAGCCTCCCAGTGCTGGCTGGCTCAGATGAAGAACTTGAGACAAGAGAGGTGGACATATCTAGGAGTGGGGACCCATACCTGTAATCCCAGTAGTTTGGGAAACTTAGGTGGGAGGATCCCAAGTTTGTGCCCAACCTGGACAATAGAAGCAACTCAGCAGGCTCCAGAGGTAGCTCAGAATGAAGGTCCTGTATTCAATCTCCAGTACCAGGGGAGGAGGAAAAGAAAGAAATGAAAAAGGAGAGGTGAGCCTGACCAAGAACATTTGGCAGGGAAGGTACCAGAAGCAGGAATTAAATCTAGTTCGTCCAAGTACAGTCACGCATTGTTTAATGACAATGATACTTTCTCAGAAGTATGTCACTAAGTGCTTCACTGTTGTGCAGACATCATAAAACACCTCAACCAGAAGATGTGGTTGTGATGTCACCAGGTGGTACAATCCTCTGGGAGCAGTCTTACACATGTACCGTATACTGCTGACCAAAAATGTCACTATGTTGCACATGACTGTACTAAGTTACCAAACTGGGAGACATTTATACCATAGAACAAAACCCTCATGAGAGCAAGATGAAAAGCTTTTCATCTATGACTGAAGAATTATAATGCCAGATATCTATAGGCAGGAGACCCTGGAGCTCTTCTGAGTCAGAGCTCAGTTCCTGTGAGGAGCTGCAGCAGGATCAGCGTGTTGGATGCTAGAATGGGCTTTCGTAGGGTGCGCTGCTATCTGCCCTTGGAAGTATTGAGGGGAAGTCTGGTAGATTGTAAGCAAGAACCACACAGCAGGCATTTGGTTCATTTCCCAGGGTTTGTTTCCTGTCTGCCTGTCTGTCTGTTTTAAAGAAAATAAAAAATAATTTCAAACATTAGAAATGATACAAAACTTTACTAAACAAGATAAGAATTGAACAATGGTTGTTATATTGCATATGATTGTCTTCAAATTAGTTGTTCAAATTACCAGATAAAATACACATGCAAAATTGTTCAAAAAATTTTAAGCATTAACTGTTCCTTTCTTTTTGTATTTTTTTTTAGAAAAGGGTCTACAGGGTATTCAGAGTTTCACTACAACATCAGACTCGTAGTGATCCACCTGTTTGCAGCCTCCCAAGAGCTGGGATTACAGGCATGTGCCACCATGCTCAGTCTTAATTGCCATCTCAGTGCACCCCAGGGGCAGGGCCAGGATGGCAGGACCCGGGGATTGAACCCCAGCCTCTGTGCCTGCTTGCAGGTGCTGTAATCCACTGAGCTATTTGGCCAGCCCTAACTCTTCCTTTCAATAGATCAATAGCAATCAGTGGGCTGAATGTTCATAAAATTAAAACTTTAAATTAAAATTAAACTGGATCCAAACGGCAACGCACTGCATGAGATTCCCCAGACTGCAGTTGCGTGAACATTTCTCTTTACAGTCAGTGTCAATGTTTAGCTGTGAAGTCCAAGCACCAAAGAAAGGGACTTTTACAGTGGTCTTTCCCTTAACTCAGTACTGGGGCTTGAACCCTAATCTTCATACAGAACTACATCCCTAGCACTTCTTTTATTTTGAGGCAAGGTCTCTAAATTTTCATGGTTAGGCTCAAATTTGGCAATCCTCACTGAATTGGTGGTGCACTGTAATCCCAGCATTTGGGAGACTGAGGCAGGAAGATCGCCATGAGTTCAAGGTCAGCCCAGGCCTTTGAGTCCCAGGCCAGTGAGACCTTGCCACCATGCCTGAATTAGCTTTTAGTTAGCTTTTAATTTTTTTTTTCAGGTGTTGTGAAAAAAAGATTTATTCATTAAATCTATCTCACTACTATTATTAGTAGTGAGTTGGAAGAGCTGTTTTTGGATTTGTAGATCACAGATTGCGTTTTTCATAAGAGTGAAACACCCTATGCTGAAGCGATTCACTGTAACATGACTTGGAGGAAGCTGATTAGCAAATTCTAATTCATTGATTTACAGTGGAGCATGTAATCTTGAAAGCTCAAATAGTGCATTATCTTCCTTGAAGGTAAACCTGCTTGAGCGAGAGAATTAAATGTAGACAATTGCTAAGTAAATATAGAATTGGAATAGAGCAAGTTGAATAGGCTGTGAGATTTTCATCAGTCCTGACAGATTGATCCGTGCTTCTTCATTAAAGAGACAGATTTTCCAAGTGAATACCCTCAGAAAAATTGTGGACTTGAAGTCAAAGCCTGAGGTTTAAGTTTGAACCTTGACTTACAAGTTGTATAAAACTGGGGAAGTTACTTTTACTGCCCTGGGCTTTGCTTTCCTCCTGCGTTGTAGGTGGAATGAGGAATGTGGGTGAAAGCGCATTTGTACGTTCTGATAGCCTATATGCATGTCAGCGTTAGTCAGATTCTGTTAAATTTCCTTTTGTTGTGTTTTTAGGAAGTCACTTGGACGACGCCCTTGCTACCCCATCTTCACTTCCCCCCTGGACTTTGGAGCCAGGCTGCCTGGATCTTTGTTCTTCATTGGTTGCTCAGCTTCAGGCATGTTTCTTAACCTCTTTGTTGCTTTACTTTCTTCTTGGTAAAATGGAGAGGATGGCTGTACCTTCCTCAACAAGTTGTTGAGGATTAAATTACTTTGCTTTCAATTGCGACTTGAATCCTTCCTGGCCTGTAGTGGGCCATTACTGTTATTTCACATTTCCAAGCTGTCCTTCTCTCCTCCTCTCCTCTTGCTGCTCCTCCTCCTCCTCTTCCTCCTCTTCCTCCTTCTCCTCCTCCCCCCTCTCCCCCACCCTCTCTTCTCTCAACAGTACTGTGGCTTGAACCCAAGGCAGCTACATTCCCCAACCCTTTTTATTTTCTATTTTGAGACAGGGGTTCACTAATGGCCATGCTGGTCTTGAACTTGTGATTCTCCTGCTTCAGCCTCCCAGGTAGCTGGGGTTGTAGATGTGTACCGCCACATCTGGCTCCAGTCTCTCTCAGTGTACTATTTCAGGCTCATCTAGAGACTCTCCAGGTCCACTGTGCTGATTGCTTGTTAGAATGGCTTTAGGAAGCCTTCTCTACAGCATGCGACTTCAGCCTTGGCAGGTGGCTGTCTGGTCTTTTGCCTGGTTGGACGCAAGAGCTTCTGCTGTGAAGGGTCTGTTGGTTTTACCTGCAGCCTCTGTCCATATCTTTTGTATTATTGAAGACATCTCCATTTGCCACTGACTTTCAGGAGTGTAGGGTGACATAAAAATCAGGAAACATGTAAGTATCTTCTAGGCATATTAATTTGCATTATCTTTTTTAATAATAGCAAGTCTGAGTTGTTTTCAAAGTCCTGATGGCTTTGAGAGAAATTTGAGCCCCAGTATTAATGTCCTCTTCAAGTGTTAGTTTTATATTTGAACTGTGGAGGGCCCAGCTGTTACGTTGTATCCCAACCCCCCACTGCAGTCTCTAATGCCATGCCTTCCTGCCTGAGCAGATCTAGTGAAGGGGACCTGCCAGCCTTTGCTCCACAGAGGATGGTGCTGTTTAATTCTGGGTATCCTCCATTCCCTTTCCTAAAGAAACATGTTTCCAGGTCTCACTGCTTTTTGGACAGCGGGGGAATGCAGGGTTTCAGCCCTGGCAGCACCTGGCCTATCCCACTGAGCACGTGTTTACGTTGGCATCTCCTGTCCTCCACACTGCCACAGACTGGAGAGCCTTGTCCTGCCCTTGGTTCAGCAGAGAACAACCGCACTATCCAAGCCCATCTGAGGTCCTTAGGACAGCTGAGGGGTATGGGAGGAGTGCTGGTGAGGTCTGTAGCTGGAGGGGATTTGGACGAGTGTGGGAGCCCTGGTGGGTCGGTGCAGCTGCTCTGGACTGATCTTGCAGCCCTGCTTTTACCCTGAAAGTGTGTGGTGTGAAAGGAGACACTTAGGCAATGTTTCTTCTGAACCAGGCCTGGTGCTTCATGTCTACACATTAACTTATTCTTCACAACTGTAGAATACAGTGTCAAGGAATCAGCATTGCGGTTCCCTTTGGTATGCCGGGCCCCTGAGGCTGCAAAGGTGAAGTGGCTTGCACCTGGCTGCTCGGCTAAGGGCTGTGTCCCAGGCCTCCAGGCTCTGAACCCCACATTCTTTCTATGGCGCCTGAAGCACACGTACGCCCCCATGTGGGGGCGGGATTTCCTCTGCTCCACTCCCTAGGTCAGGAGTGCACCATGCCAGAGTGGGCTGTTGACATCATCCAAAGCTCTAAAAGGTTTGTCGGCACTGCCCTAGGCCTGTCTTTGAAAGCCTGCCGTTTGTCTGGGCCAGCAAGTAGGTGAACCTGCAAGGTCTGATGGTAGAGTGGCTTGGAGTCTGCAGTCTCCCCCTTTCAGCAGCAGAATGTGGCACCCAGGCCCCTCGCCACCTTGTGTGTTTGCAGCTCCAGAATGCTCCCATGCCCTTGGAATTTTATGACTGCACACAGCAGATATTTCCTCCTTTAGAGCCAGTGCTCTCCCTGCCCCTCCCTCCATCTGTTCAGGGAACATGAGATTGAAGCGAGGCCTAGCAGAGCTCTGAAGGACAGGGATGAAGTGCCTTACGGAAGCCACCCTTCTGTACCGATGCACCGAGCACCTTTACATTCCCACCCCAAGGTTTCTGGGCAGATAATGTGAGCGTTTTTTGAAAGTCCTAAACACATAGAAATGTCTTTGTCCTATTCCAGTCCTTCCGGTGACCTGTGCCCCAGTGGGGAAGTCACACAGGAAATTTCTTCCTGTCTAATTAACTCAAGTCTCTCTTATTTCCACCAAAGTCCATTTCCTCTTGTTCTTATTTATAGAGAAGAAGGTGGAAGAGATCCCCTTTCGTCTTCTTTTCTCTTAGCTAAATGAAATATTCAGGGTCCTGAAGCTGCACTCCTGCTCTAAGTCTGGAGGTTTTCATCACTGTCTTGTTATCCCTCTTCTCACTTTCTCCAGACACCTCCTCCAGGTTGAGCGCCGAGCAGGATCCAGTGCTTTGTGCTTGGGTCTTAACCCCTTGAATTGGAAGTCAGGGCTTTCTGGACCCCCAAACCCTTGCAGGTCTCATCAGAGAGAAGAACAGGAGGTTCATTGGGGAAAGAACTGGTGTAACCTTCCCTGCAGGATGTCAGACCTCTAGAGTTCGGGGCTTGGTAGGGATCAGCTAGCACCCCAAGGTCAGGGATTTCAGTAATCCTCTTCGGGCCTCTACCTCAGCACTTCTGCTACTTTACCCCTGATGTGCGTACAAGTACTTAAAAGGGACCAGTTGTAACCATCCCTTAAAATGTATAGTGCCTTGTGCAAATCTATAGAGCTGGAAAGTGGGTTTGTGGCGGCCAGAGGCTGGGGGCAAGGGACACAAGGGCGACTGCTCGTGGTGTGAGATGTGGGGGCGCAAACATGTTCTGCAGTTAGATAGTGGCGATGGTTACACACCACCATGAAAATGCCCAGCTCCACAGAATTGTATGTGCACCTTTAAGTTTATGAAGAATTTTTGTACAGTTATCTGATTTATTTTTATGTAAATCTGGTGTGATTAAGGGTCTGATTTTTTTTTTCATTGTGCCCATTTTTACAGATTAGAAAATTAAGGCTCAGAGAGGCTAATTGGCTTGCTTGGCTTAGTGACACAGCCAGGCAATGGCCACGTAGGACTCTGACCTGGTGAGATCTGCTCTTTGGGGCTCATGCAGGTCACACTGGGCGAGTGGTGCAGCACAGAGGCGCACGCCAGGTGCCTCTTCACAGGCAGATTCATCAGTCATCCCAACTGGGAAGTACTATGTGGAGCCTCAGCGCCATCCTTCTATTTTATGAATACACC
>NDGN011253039.1:0-10939 GCA_002564285.1 Tympanoctomys barrerae | reverse complement strand
GTTGAATTCTTGCTATGTTCAGATGCTGTCTTCAGGGTTTTATGTGTACTGTCTCAGATATTCCTCCTTCAGACCAAAAGACTGGAACAAAATTATCCCCACTTCACAAGTGAAGAAATTGAGGTATAGAGAAAGTAGCACGTTGGCCAGAGTTGTACAGTGAGTAAGTGGCCAAATTCATATCCTTAACACACCCAAGGAAGCTGTTTCTGGAATTTGAGAAAGGGCCAGCATTATTAGTACATCAGGGAGAAGCAGCCCTGCCCACCTCATAATGGGAATACTCACCCCTCTCACATGGACATAGTTGGACAGGGTGGGGAGGTGGCCTGAATGTACTTATGGCTCAAGAGGAAAAGTTAACAACTGGTACAGTTACTGGCCCCTGTTGCTGGCCCTTATCTGAACCTAATGCCTGAGGATTCCAACAAGGCAGAGAAATCCTTATCAGCTCACACAGCTGCTTCCTGGGCTGTTTCCCTCAAGGAGATACAAAGCAGTGAAATGAAGGCATTGACATTCAGTTCCACTCCTTGGGCAAACTGCGCTGCCTGGGGAGTATCAGATGCCCATATGAAATAATGTGTTTAGAGTCTAAACTTTAAATGAGTCCAGGGCTTCTAGCAGGTAGGTTGCAGGTCTTGTGAGGAGAACACCTGAACCAGGGACACAAGCATGGTGGTAGTTGGGGGTAGCCACTGAGTTAATTTAGGTTTTGTGAGAAAAGATAAAAAAAAAAAGATCCAAATGAGAGTAACTGAGAGAGGAGAAGGTTAGTATGACCCATATGCAAGGGCAAGGGACCTGTGTTCAGCAAGACCCTATAGGAATGACAACAACCAGGAAAAGATCTTGCAAGATCTACTTGCTGCTACATAGACTAGTATATGCTAGTCTACCTTCTGCTACCAAGATCACACATAAAGTGGGCAACCTGGTATTCTGCAATGAGCCACTGTACTGTTAGCCTGGAACTAGTAATGAACCCAGAAAGATAGTGCTATGGCAAGAAGCCAGGTGAGCAAGCCCACATAGGAGTGTCTCTATATTTATATTCAGGATACTTCAAAGAATATTTCCATTGTTATTACTTCAACAAATGTCTTTCACACAAAATTTGATATTTTTTCAATGAAGGAACCTTCATCCAAATCAGTAGAATGATTATTTCTACCGCATTTTCATTGCACACTTTTGACATAACTAAGGCGAGTTTTTGTGTCACCTTCTTTGCGTTTGGGGGATTTTTGAGAATTATATCTTGATAGGAGGCAGAAGTTTCAGACAGGGATCCCATAAACTTTACTTTAAATATTGTCCTAGAAGTATATGTGGAAAACCGATAGGTTCTGAGATCTCAGGGTTCCTGAGAAGTCAACCTAGAGTCTATCCTTACAAAAGCTTTGGGAACCCTGTCTTGAGAAAAAAACTCTTACAGTAATTTTTTTTGTGTTCAGATGAAGCTCCACATACTTCTGAGATCCAGATAGAGGTGGATGAGCAACTGAGCTTGTGTTGATTTTTCTTTCCCAGTGTACACGTTGGGCTCCATGTTCTTCCTTCACTCATGCATCAGGGCCCCTAGAGCAAACCTCATAAGAAGGAGGTGAGCCCAGTAGTTGGTTGGAAGCCTGGGCCCTGTAGCATTCTCTGGGCTTGGAGGATTTGGAAGTGGACCCCATGTACCAACCTTTCCTACCAAGTACCCTGGTCCAGAGACTTAGTGGAAAAAAAAATCACAGGAAGTTATGGGCTTCTGTATCTCTGACGTGAGCTGGGAGTTGTCACTCTTAGCCTTTAACGGTAAGACTGCCCTTTCAGCTAGTTCTTACCATCAAGTCTGTTCCAGGGCATGATGCCCATGAGCTACCTATCATGGGACCAATCTACCAGACTGGACTTCTGAATCTTGCACAGAGATCTATGTGAATTCTTCCTTCTCACATCCAACTTTCATTTTTCCCTCCTAGAAAGCTGTTCTCTTAACCTCTTAGCTGGCCTCTTAACCTCTTAGCTGGCCCCCTCACATCTGGGAAGTCTTTACTCAGATCTCACTTTCTCAGTGAAGCCTATTTAATGTTGCACACTGTGTCACCCTCCAGCATGACTTACCCCTTCTCCTGCTTTGTTACTTATTTCTTTTCTTTTTGTTTACCAGAGTACTTGTCATCTGCTAAAATATCAAATGAATGACATATTTATTCTATATTAATTGTATTTATTATAATTTCCTCCAATCTTCTCACACTCTGGTAATCAGGACTTAAGCTGCAGGAGGCCAGTGCTTTTTATTGGTTTTTCACGGGTGTATCCAAGTGCCTAAAAATGGCTTATTTCTATAACTTCTCAGTAGATGTTTATTAAATTTGTTTAAATGCCCTCACAGACCCTCTCTTAATGCTGTAAATTTGGATCTGGGAAACAACCTTGAGGTCCTACTAGGTGCTAGACATTTCTAAGGCTGCCTATACCCATGAACACATTTAAACAACATGACAAACAATTATTTAATTGTGTTGTCCTTTTTGTTGTTGTTGATGATGGAGTGAATGTTGTTGAAGGTCACCCAGGTGCTAAGTATCCTAGCCCAAATTGAGCCTTATGCGCCCAAGATCACATCCCCTCTGCTAAGTTTCCTCCAGCCCAAAAGCTCTCCCATTGCTCTCCCTTGAGCATTTAGTGATACAATTCAGTTCTCTTTCTATTTGTAACCCCCTCCCAGATAAAGGTAGGGAGAGGATATAACTATAAAGAAAAAAGAATCCAAGAAGCACACTTTGCTATGAGGCAAGGGGGGAAAAAGCAGCAACAAAATCCCAAGGCCATTTTCTTTTCAGGTTTGTAGTTTGCTTTCTCCCTACAGTGGGTACCTAATGAAGCATGGCTCTGGAAGGCCAGGCAATCAGACCGCTCACTTAGTACTCGCTTTGTGGGTTTCATTCTGCAAGCTCCAGCTTAGGACACTAAGTTTGCAGCCTTTGCAATGAGTTCTGCACGCGTGCACTCTGCCATCAGCGGGATAGAGGGGCACCAAAAGTGGGAGCCAGCCTCCTCTGACACCAGCTCCCCCACCTCTGAATACAGATTTGCAGGATGAGTAAGACCGAGGTTCCTGCCTCCAGTGCAGTAGGAGTAGTTGCTGGATGACCTGGTTGCTAGGAGCATATCTCCCTCAGGACAGAAGGAAGAACAGGTCAGAGATGGCAGAGTTCAGGCTTACTGGAAGTGTAGAGATGGATCCTACTGGCCAAGGGTACGGGGTGGGATGAGAAAAGAAGCAAGTGCTGGAATCTCGTGGAAGCTAGGGCATCAGTGTAGTGCTCATACAGTACACTGGCTTTTGAAGGACAAGAGCTACCTAGCCCACTCTTAGCTACTTAATCTGCGGGATACTGAAACAGGAGATGGGGAGGAGTTAGAACATATGAGAAGTGTCTTTACAGAGAT
Organism: Tympanoctomys barrerae; assembly: GCA_002564285.1. NCBI lineage: Eukaryota > Metazoa > Chordata > Mammalia > Rodentia > Octodontidae > Tympanoctomys > Tympanoctomys barrerae. The sequence goes on along the minus strand of NDGN011253039.1, from coordinate 7,492 downwards.
AACCAGACTAGGCATCATCTACCAGCTAGTGAGTACCCAAGGGGAGAAAGAGAAGACTGGTTTGGGTGTCAGAAAAACTGATCTGTCCCACAAGGATATCTTTGATCCTTTGGCATCAATTAGGTGTCTAGTCAGGAAAAAAGAAGTCACTGAATCTGTAGTCTACAAGGTCCTACCCTCCGTGCAGAGCCAGGTCCAGGCTAAAAACCAGAGCCCCACATCTCCTCTATGAGGGGTGTGGAAAGTCCCTGGAGCAGGGCATATGGGCCAATAGCGCATATTCCTAACATCGACCTGCAGTGTGAAGGGGACCCAACCCAATATAAATGGAAATGTATGAGAAGCACAAAAAGACAGCTCTGATGTTAGCATCAGTGACACATTCCGCACCAGTGGATGCTTTCCCACAAGAGCTGCTTCATTTAGTCTGCACGTTACTGCTCATTTCACAGATGAGAACTAAAGGCTCAGATGTTTTTGCTTGCTCTAGAATGTAGACCAGGCATTCTTAACAGGGGTGCCAGCACCCCCGAGAGGTGGAAATTGGTTCTTGGTGAAAATATCTTTTTTTCATGCATATGCATGATATATATATAAAGTTATTTCGAAGGGTTCATAGTCCATATTCGCATGCCCACACGTGCATATAGTCCATTCACTATTATCCAAGTACAGATAGGCTGTCTACAAAACTATCCAGATATGCATAGAATCCATACCCAACTATTCAGATATGCATAGAGTACACAAACACCTATCCAAGTATGAAAAGAGTCCATCTACAAATATCCAGATAGACATAGAATGCAGATACAGCTAAATAACATATTTGTGGGATTAAAATGTCATGGGGCATAATAAAGAAAATATTTAAATAGATTATTGAGGAGGTTGCTAGTGAAAAATCAGAAGACTGAGAAGCAGGGTTCTAAGCTGGCGCTGTCTAGCTGCTAGCTGCATATGGCTCCTGGGGACCTAAAGTGTGGTTGGTCTGAATCCAAGTGTGCGTGGAATGTAAAATACCAGATTCTAAACTCTTAGCAGGAATAACAGAATGTAAAGTATCCCCTTAATAATTTTGTGTTTATTACATGTTGGAATAATAACACAACATGGCTATCTTGGGTTAAATAAAATATATTACTAAAATTAATTTACCACACATTTCCTTTTTTTTTTCCTATCCAGATTCTAGAAACATAACATCACAAACATGGCTCACATTCTGTTTCTAGTGGGCAGTGCTGTTCTAAATGGCCATCTGTTGAGAAGAAGCTAAGAGGAAGTACCGAGTCTTCTGACTCTGTCCTTAGGTTGTATTTTCATACCGTAGTTGCCTCCTGCAGAAGAGCCACTCTCTGTGTGGCCCAAGCGGTGCCCCTTAACCTCTCTGCCCAGCCCATTTCTGAGTATCTTAAGGGAGAAGCTCTCTCGAGTTATGCGGTTCTCCTACAGACCCAGCTGTGAGCCCGGGGCCACTGCAGCCGACAAGGGTGTGGTGTCTCCCACCAGACCCATTTCATCGGAGATGACAATGCTTTCCGTAGCAAGGCCACGTGCTGTGTGTCTGCTTCTAGGAAACTTCCGCAGGGGCAGTGGCAGAAAAAGAAATCTTCTAATGTGATCTCTAACCTGAAAGCAGCATGGAGAGAGAATGTTAGATAAATGATCATTTTAACCAAGAAAGGAGAAAAACAAAAGCTTTCATTCCTACAGGGAAGGAGAAGATATATTCTCCCCCAAACAGGCTTTTACAAAACCTTCCTGTGATAAATAGGGACTAATAAAACATTTTACAAATGCTGTGCTGCTGAGGAGCACGGATGCTCACATCTCCGATCGCCCCACCCTTTTATTCCTTTCCTGATGCCTAATTTAGTGAGGGAGAAAAAAATCAATTCTATTTTAATTTCATGAGAAAAATGCTGAATGAAAGAAATGTGCGGCCCAGTGAATCTTCAGTCTTCGGCCCCCCACTGACCCAAAATATGTGATTATGTGATCAATGGTTTTCTCCTTAGGAAGGCCACTCGAATCTGCCCCCTGCCTTTGCTTCTGACAAGGAGGCAAGAAGTTTCAAATGGATCTGAGAAACCTGGGTTATGTGGGAAATTCAGTGCAGCCTCCAGTGCTTTAGTCTTGTCCACTCTCCAAGTTCATTTACATTCATGCACCCTTTAATTCTGGCCTTTGTAACCCCACTTCTCTGGCCAGGAGCTCACGAGAGGCCTCTGAACTCCAGGCATATCTTCTAAGTCTAGGGTCCATTGACAAACAGGTTCCCACTGCAAGGTTTCTGGTCTCATAACCCCAGAAAACAAGACTACCCATTCTCCATGGTGATAGTAGCAGATGAAGATTAAGCAGGTAGGTCCTAGGTCAACACTGCTTGGGCTGCAAGCCCGGCTCTGCCTCTTACCCTCTAAAGAGCTCTGAGAACATATTTCCCCTGAATCTTAGTTTCCTCATCTACAAAATAGGAATAGGAATAGTAGCAGTCCTGTAAACCTGAGATGATCTAATGGTAAATATATAGAAAGTGCTGATAAGATTCCTGGCAAATAACAAATGAAAACAAATGGTCACTTTTCTTATTATGTTATTATTATTTTATATTATCATAATAGAGATGGTCCTAACTTGGTGATTCAACGTATGATAGTTTGACTTTGTAATAGTACAAAAGTCTGTCCTTACAAGCATCCTGTTATTCACTTTTAGTAAGAATATTTAATAAGTTACATGAGATGTTAAACATCATTATAAAGTAAGCTATTTTTTAAATAATTTTTGTTCTATAGTATATGTGTCCTGAGCATGTTAGAGGTAGACAAAGCTGAACTATGATATTCAGTAGAGCAATATGTATTTTCAACTTAAAATGGACTTACTAGGGAGTAACCTATTATAAGTTGAGAAGTATTTATAAGTGCTACAGAGGCATTAGGAGCAGAGGGTTGGCTCTTTGGCTTCCAACCTGATGTCTCCCTCTACAACACCAGGTTAGAAGTTAGAGACTTTGCCCATATTTTGTCTCTTTTCTCTTTTAAAAAATATTTATCCTAAAAAAAGTTTAGACTTATAGAAAGTTGCAAAGTTAGAGCTTCCATACACCCATAGCCCAGATTTCTGTAATTGTACATCTTGCATAACCACAGTACAGTAATTGAAAGCAGGAAATTAACATTGGTGAGTCTATAAACTACAACATGATGAGTTTTATAATCTACAGCCTTATTTGAATTCCACTTCTTTTTCTACCAATGTCTTTTTTTGTAGTCTAACATCCTACATTGCACTTAGCAGTTATTGCTCCTTAGTCCTCTTTGATCTGGGACAGTTCCTCAGTGCTTGCTGTTTATGATCTCGGCACTTTTGAAGAATATTTATTGGTTATTCTGAGCTTGCCCTTTAATGTGGAGTTTTCTGATACTCCTTAGAATGAGATAATACATTTTGGGCAAAAAAATGCCACCAAAATGGTATCGCTTCCTCTAAGCATCTTATCAGGAGGCATTTGAGGTCCACATTTCCTGTTACTAGTGCTATTAACTTCAGTCACTTAGTTGAGAAGATAGCATGTACTTGTTGAGCGTCTGATACGATTTCCATTGGGATACAAAAGAGAATAAAGTGTTATCCAACAATAAGCTCTCAGTTCTAATGCACAAGTGCTGTTCTTCTCACTATGGTTATGTAACAAAGCCAAAATTGAGTGGCATATAACTTCATTATGCATATGGATTCTCTGGGTTGGAAATTTGAAATTGCATAGGAGGACTGGCTTATTGCAGGACCATGAAGTCTAGGGTTTCAGCTGAGTAGACACACAAAGACAGGAATGACTAGACAGCTGAGAAGTGGAATCTCCTGTTGGCTTTCTCACTGCCTGTCTAGGGCTAGAAGACAAAGCAACTGGGACCTATGGACAAGAGCATCAACACAGGAGACATATGGCTTCTCCTTGTGTCCTGGGCTTCCTCACACCTGGTCATTTTAGGGAGTCAAACTTCCTGTAGGGCAGCTATAATGCTATAGATGTGAATGTCCCTGAAAATAAGTCAGAAGATGGCCTATCTTTTGCATCCTAATCTTTTTTTTTTTTAAAAAAAATATATATATTTGATTGTTGCAGGATCTTAATATGCAGCTTGGACTCGTGGTGATATTCCTACTTTCAGCCTCCCCAGTTCTGGGATTACAGGCATGCACCACTATGCTGGACTCTGGCTGGCTCAGCCCATCCTGGGGGCAGGGTTGGCGCAGCATGTGGTGCTGAGGTTTGAGCCACAGTCCCGGTCCTTGCCTTAACCTTGCCTAAGTAGGCACTTTAGTCTGCTGAGTTATCTCGCCAGACCTGCATCTTAATCTGAAAAGTCACATGATATCACTTCCTCTGTATTCTATTGGTCAAAGCAGTCACCTGTCCTCTAAGACTAAAGATGGGAGAAATAATCACATGATCTCCATCATCTGATGGAAAGAGAGTCAAAGGTTCTGTGACCATTTGTAAAACTATCTAAACTGGGTCTTTCTACTTACACAGGTTTGCAAACTCAGGCCCAAGAGGCTGAGTGCTTCAGAAGCTTGGGCTTTACTAATTACTATATCAAGCTATGTGTTGGACAGGTTTGGAACCAGCTATAGGGGAATGCTTGCCAAATTTCTATCAGAGGAGGCATATTCAGAGACATTCTCTACAACACCCATCAGAGTGGTCTGATAGTTGCAGACCACCAGGGCCACTCTCCGTACCTCTAGAAACTGGTCATACCAGGATGATGCGATAGAGGGTCTGAAGGTAAAGTAGCAGAGTGAGTAGAGAATGTTGGACCTTAGTATCAGAATGACTTCATTTCAAATCCCAGTTGTATCACATCAAGACTGGTTACATCTCTAGTCTTAATCCTCATTTGTTCAGTAAACCTTATTGACTCCTACTCTGTGCCAGGCTGGGTGATTGGCAGTTACTGCAATAAAAAACCAGAACCCAGGCTCTGCCTCCACAACAGGGCTTCCTAGGCTGTCTTCGCTAGACAGGCTGTTGGGTATAGCTGTGCGTTTCCATGAGAATATTTAACTTCTCTTATATCCATGCCTAAGGCCAACTGAAGAGGAATTGGTCATGCAATTTAGCAATTTAACTAGGTTAAACTTAGCAGAACAGAAATGAGTTGAGTGAGAAGTTGGAAGGCAAGCTGCTTACATTGAGAAACCCAAAAAGTAGTGCAAGGAAGACTAAAAGCCACTGGGAATCTCGCTAGACATACTCATTAAGCAAGAAGGTTTCTGTAAAAATAACAAAATCATAGCACCCCGGACATCCCAGCATGAGATTAAAAGCTGAAAACAGGCTTAAGCATCATATTATTAAACTTCATTATGACAGTTTAGCAAGAAAGAGCTTAGAGCCATCGGAATGGGGAGGTGGCCGAGTTATAGGGCTGTAATTGCTTGAAACTGTAGGAATATGCATCTAGTACGTGTCAGAGGAGGGGAGGGAGGAGACTGTGAGGTAGACTTATGCTAAAGATTGGTAGAAGGGAGATGCTGGAAAAGGGAGCATGAGTAGACAGGACTGCCCTCACCTAAAGTCTGTCTGGGGGCTGAGGGATGGGTGACAATTTACGCAAGGGAAGTGGCACATGGACAGAGCAAAGAAATTAGCTCTCGTTATTATCACTCTTTGGCCAGCCTTGCAGTTTAAATGGCTAGATGGTGAATACCAAATGCCTTTGGCCGACTAGGATCCAAATTTGCTTAACCCAATTGTGTGACCTGAGGGACACCGAGAAAGCAGCTAGTGTCAGAAAACAGGCTGTTGCTTAGCATTTGTCAAAAACCGTGGTAGGTAAACTAGCCAGCTTCTCTTCGGCAGCACATCTTTGATCCACGGCAACCAAAGGAGTGCATACAGATGAGAAAGGCTCCTTGCAGGGTGGCAATGAACAGTCACAGAAGCAGCCATGTACTGAGGAAGGGCATCTCCGGCAGGCCCAGCACAGCTCTTCAAGCCCTTGGGCTGGGTCTCTGATCCTGGTGCTCAGCTTTGGGGAGCAAAGGAGCCTGGCCAGCACTGTCCAGACTCTTCACTGCTGCAGGCCATTGTTTGCAGCTCACATTAGCCCGCTAGGGGGTGTAGCTCAGGGGCAGAGCATTTGAGTGCACTTTAGCCTATGAGATTACAGATTAGAGACTCAGTCATCAGCTCTCAATAAGTGGTAGATCTAGTTTCAGCCCAGGTTCTACAAGATTGAACTCCATCATTACCTTTCCAGGTTAAGAGCCACATTTTCTCCTCCTGAGTGACAGCAGCCCCAGAAGTGGATAACTGAAAATGACTCATCCTCCCAATGTGTCTAGCTTTAGAATGTGCACCCTCTTCAGGCCTGGTACCACGTGTGAGTTCCATCCAACTCCTGCTTTTAAGGGCCTCGTCCTTTACTGGCTGGTATCTAGAAGCTCTCAGAATTGTGCCATTCTCCCATTCCTGCAGCTCCTGGTCCACCTTGGGCTTCCTTATCATCTGTCCTTTGCATGAGAACTAGACTTTCCAAAGGGGCCCCTGCATTGTTCCTCCAGGCAGTGTGGCTCCCTGCCCCTTGCCTGAGAATGGGCTTATTCACATTCCATATACATGAGAGTCACCTTCAGAATCTGTAGAACACAAATCCTGGGCCTGACCTCAGATACTCCGATCAGATCTGGGCCAGGCATAACGAATCTTCAACTCTAACCATCTCTCTGATGATGCTGATGCTGTCTTGTCTGGAGACCATGCCTTTAGTAAGACTGTTCTAAACATAGCTAACCTGTATCCCTCTTGATAATGGACTCTCCCCTTTACTGGTCCCATAGTACCCTCAGGATAAAAGCTATGCCCTTGACTAGTCACATGGAAGCTTCAATGATGTGATCCCAGCAGGGGCGCCAGATTCTTTTGCATAGTGTGTTGCATGGCACAGATCCTTCTCAGCAAGGGGATGAGATCTATTCAGTGCTAGACTTTGTCTTGCAGGAAGAATCTAACTGGACTCTGAGAATCTGATTAAGCATATACTTTTCTCACAGTGGTACCCCTAGGTCACTAAGATACCCATAGAAGGCTGGAATTTAGGAGGAGACAGTTGCCTTTTGCTAATTTGTATAAAAATACTTCACAAGCCAGACATGATCCTGCCCAAGCATCTTTTTCAGGCTCATCCCCATCCCAAATCTCAAAAGGAAATCCCATCTCCCTTGTAGTACATGAAGCAAAAGCCTGTAGGAATGATGGCACACTCCTATAATCTTAGCACCTGCGAGGCTCAAGCAGAAAGATCACCATGAGTTCAAGGCCAGCCTGGGCTATGCAGATGAGTACAAGACTAGCCTGCACTACATAGTGAGACTCTGTCTCAAAAGACAAACAAGGCCACGTTCCAGGAATGCCCAGACCCAGTCCTAGCCCAGGTCTGGTGAGTGTGTGGGAGAGCTTCCTGCTACCCTGTGC